>CM017561.1:6902585-7105085 GCA_007844125.1 Sinonovacula constricta | reverse complement strand
TTCTTTTTTATTGTAAACTTTATGTACAATATATTTTCCTTGTCGCGTAACTGACCTTCTTCAACCGATATTCTTCGCAATCGTCTCATTGCATCGTGCGATATCTTTAACTCGCCTGACCAGTAAAGTTTAATATGTGATCTGAACGTCGATTTTCTAATGCGCTTATTGTTCCCACTTTCTATTATTTTCACAATTTTCTAATAGATATTGTCTATATCACTTTCACAAACAATTTCTTTAGCGGATAAGCCCTTTAGCTCTGTACAATCATCAATGAATTGACAGTATCATGCTCTTTCCGCTGTTTTAACATCATGTCTTTTGACAGACCCGAGGGTAGAGGTAAGTCCAAAACTTTCCATTCTTATTGTTCATGAAATAGGTCTATGAGTTGAGACGTTTGTACCGTTATCGCCATGCATTTTCGCATGCTGCACACAGGGCACCACTGACTCTGGCACAAAAAAAAAAATTGTCGATTAGCGTCTCCTTGTGGCTGTGATTGTACGGAGTGATTGTACGGAACGTTTGTATATGCAGGTCCTTTCAGAAAGGGAGACAATTTAAATGCACAATATTTAGTGCTGAAATGACATCGCAAGTAGTCTCCCATATTATCCATATTAAAATTTTCCACTTTGTTTTTGGTTGGTAGTTGACAAGTGAAGTCACACAGGGCAATGACGTGACCTTTTCCAGCGAATTCAAAAAGAACATTTTCAATTTCATCCAAACATGTTTTAAACATGTTGTTTGAAAGTTGCTGCATGGCATATATACTTGAAAGATGTACACGTGTTAGAGCTGAAGCTAATTTTAAACCAAGTATATGTTTATATATGTTTGCGCTTCGGGCCATATTCCTTTTTCGGTCTGACCAACCAGTCCGTAAACTTGCATATTGCCCTCAAGGCCATGTATTATTTGTTAAATACATATATATATATATTCTATCTTGTTGAAACAATTTTCCAAAGTATGCGAACCAACATTTTTTTAAGCTTTCAACTCTCAATGTCAGGTAAGCTTTCCAGTGAGTCGAACCTGTTACCAATCTCAACCTGGTTATCATATTGTCCAACCTGCTGGTTTTCAGCGTCATTGTGTTGGGTGTAATCATGGTAAGTATATGTTGGATCGTCATGGTTCATCGTGAAATCACGTCTTCTTGGTTGTCGTGGTTGCCATGGTGACACACCGAATGCCGCCAGAAATAAGGATCGTTAATCATCTGCTCAGCATTCTCATTGCATTCAACTTAAGCCCGGATGATGACTTATAGTTTTTAAAAGCATTCACACTCACAACCTTTAAGCCATTGTCTGTAATATAGTCGATTATGTCCTGTTCTGTGATAGATGGTTTAAATCCACCAACGATGAAACTTTATGCTCGTCTCTTAACGTGCTGTAGGATGAACCCCTCGTCATCATGCTGCGACTCTGAGTTGTGGAGACGGGCGTTTGTTTCCGTCGGAGTTCGCCCTTCTTTGTGTTGCCGTCTCTATTATCTTTCTTTCTTGGCGTAAGGTAAACATTTTTTCCAACATATGTTGTTTGTCCCTTTTTGTGTGGAACCTTGCTTCTTTTTTTTTTGGCAAATTTGCCGTAACCACTAACTGTCGGTATCCTAATTTTTCCGAAAGTCAAATCACCTTCTTGTCTTAAATCAGATTGCGCACTACCAGCTACTATTATAGGAATTTCTGTGTGGTCGATTTCGGAGAATTTCTATCAAACAGTGTAGCTCATAGATGGTCGAGCGCTGTCGTTCATTCCCGTGAAAAAGTAGTTCATGTGTAAACAAGCACTCGAGACATTGGTTGATACAAACTCTATCTCACAAAGCAGTACTAACAGTGTTTTTACTATTTTCAATCTTTGCTTAGTCATGTTTTGATTGGCCTTATTAAAGCTTAAAGAAATGACATCAAGCTTGTTTATAACGTCGTAAGCCGCAAACCTCTACGATGCCTCAATGCGCCGCATGCACCATTAAATTATTGATCGTATAATGAAAGTTTTCTCTGGCCCGACTGGGAATTTAACCCATGCCACGCTTTTCTATTACGCCATCGTAGTGGCTGAAGCGGGTCTTCTATATTATGAAATGCTGACTGAAATCTGGATATGGGAAAGCGTGTCTACTTGCCTGATGTTGACTTAAATTTCTTGAATGTACGGATTCTTGTTTGGTAAACGTCGCTGTAGTTCTCGGAAAAGTGTACCAATATGTATGTCCATTTTTAGCGTCTTCTTTGATGCTTTGCCTAAATTCTTATACAAACATGTCATTTCTTTCTTTTTACATTTTACAGGCATTATGAAAATCAAGAAAGGGGTGACTTTGTACTTTATAGAAATACCAAGTACAGAATCGAGGTAGGTCATGAGAACTATCTGACCATATTCAAAGAGTAGTCGATAGCTTTTTTATAAATATACGTATTAATCATTACATCGTGAATGTATTTGGGTAACATATTTTGTTAGTGTGCTGGAAATTAACGTATGTCATATCCGAAGAAAAAATATCTTATACTGTAAAAGAAATATATATAACACGACCTCGACTTTCTATATGAAGCTGAATACATGTTTGATAAGGGTATTTTATTACAGCGCTCCACAAAACAATTTTTTACACCAATGTGTCAACACAAGACACAAGACTAAACGAATAGACTGTGTAGAAGCTCTCAAATGAAAATGGGTAGGACAACATTGACATTTCTGTTATTTATAACTGTTTTCAGGAAGTTTAGCTGACATGGTTTCAAGGCATGTGCCACCTCTACTTCCCTAGAAATCTAAAGCTGTCAAAGAAATGTGGTCAAGTAGAAATGTGGTCAAGAACGTTGAAATCGAAAGTAGCTTTCAAAACATAAATAATGATGTAACAATATTTTAAATTAACAAAAAAACTATTTATACGTATTGTATTATTAATATTGTATTATTAAACGCTCTACTAAATACAAATAAACGATTCATTATAAAGAAAAAAAGGCCTATATATATTTACGATTTTATATAAATACACTATTTTTCAATGCGGAAAGATCAAAAATCTCCAAAATCGGGTAGGCTGTGAAGCGTCATCGTTTAGAGGTGACTAAAATCGAGATACGTCTATGTATAGAATGGGTTAAACACCGCAGTCGGTCTTTTCGCCGACTGACCGTTCCAAGGCGATAACTGCTGTTTTTCTTTTTGCGTGTAATGTCTCGTTTCTGTGTTTTTCTTTACATTTACTCTTTATCTCTTTGTCTATATGTAGTTCAGAGTTAAATGTCTGTGGTAATTCATATAGGATTTTTCATATTTTCCGGTTACTACATGTAGAGATGAAAGTGTGTTCTTTCTGGTAAACAATCAGGAACAATATGCTATTTGTAATCATGTAAGTAAAGATTCGAAGGCTGCATTTTTACAACCTTTTGCAATGAAGAGTGGGATACATACTATTACTTTGTCATGAAGGATTAGAAATTTTATCATTTTATCCTCTTAATTGTTTCATCGTGACCCTGGGATTATCCGCTAGGAAAGTTTGTTTTATAAATATTCATCTACCACCGATGACCCACTCAAAATGCACGTTACATGAAATGGTATTCCTTGATAAAAAATTAACTTAGAATTAGACAAAATGACTACATGCAACACATTAATGTATGCCAGATATTTAGGACAGGCTTTAGATCTTTAGATTACAATTAAGCCAAGGCGGGAAATATCATCGCCCTTTCGGCTATGTTTTCAGACAGATGAAATTCTTTTAACATTTTTGGACCACCAAATAATTTGTTTACCAAATATAAAGGCTATTGAAGCTTCTGACATGATTTTTCTATAGTGTTTAGTTCTAACGTTTTTCTAGAAAGCCAAATATGGAGAATGGCCATATTTGGACGATTTGAAAAAAAAATTGAAAAGTCTGGATAAAAGTTCAACAAAGAAACATGAATACAAAACGCCAAGCGGTTGTACTTTCTGACAAAAAAGTTTTAAAAGTTTTACTTTATAGTCCAATCATACATATGAAAATAATCAGGCTCCTGGGTGGCCTGATTTTTGACTAATCAAAATTCTTTGAACATCTTATTGGTCGTCCGAAGCAATACTGAGGAACTTAGTTTTATATTTATAGCTGCAACACTGAGAACAGTGCTACTGCTTCACACCAGAAGCTGCCGCCTTAACAATTTCAGAAAATCCATGTCTTCAGCGCGAAATATATAAATATAACATGCCGGCCATAAACAAACTTTGTATCATTATAATAAGTTAAAGCTTTAAATATATTTTTTCGTATAGCTTTGTTTCGTTGATTTTATCCCGTTGCAATCGGCTGTGGCCAATTATAATAGCTAAAATGAACGATTATAAAAAGGGGACGAATTTTTACTCAAATGAGACCTTATAACACTTTCAAGGTACATGACCTTATTACTGAGATGACCTTGTTAGTAACTTAACCCATTTGCTGGAACTTCTTAAGCTATTTTGAAGGCTATATTTATCAATCCTTTGATTTAAAGTAAACTTTTAAACAAAATGCATCACACACTTATTTTAAGGGATCGAATGACCCTTACTTTTTGTCTGGACCAGAGGAGTCCACCAATAGGCGGTTTCTCACAATGTTTGCTTTTGCAAACAGGCGAACTTAACTTTACAGTTAAATTTTGACTTATTTTATTTAGAGTCGGCAAGGTTTCAACAAGTAATATAAGCTCTAATGAGCTTTTACAACCGACCTTTTCAGGTATTATATCATTTAACCCTTACACCTTTTATTCGTCTTTAACGAATCTAAAGGCCTAGTTTTTCACCAAAAAAAATACAATTTTAACCATCTCAAAAAGAAATATGAGTTTTAAAATAATTAAAATCTATGCATTGTCTAGCAGTTTTGTGGAATGAATTCCATGGGACTAGTCAGCAAATTTGAATGATCTTTGTCCATAGGTTGTTGTTTTGACGATTGGAACATGTAGAATATTGGAATATCTAAAATTGCTTTAGCTTCTTTATTTACTTCTATATCTTGTAACAAAGGAGGTGAAAAAATTGTTTAGAATTTTGAAAGCTTCTATAGTCATTGGTCTATGTATGCGAGTATAAAGAGCTGGAAGTTTTGCTCTTGCAAAAACAGTTCTTCATACGACATTTTGTAATCATCATACACAAATCTTAAAGCTCTTTCTTGTATCTTTCTATTTTCCTTGTGTTTGTTACTGAACGAAAATGCCATTCTAAAATGCAAAAACTAAAATTCGGGAGGATAAATGTATAAAAAAACTGCAAGTCTGTTCAAATGATCCAAATTTTTACTAATTCTTTTTAGGATATTCAGCTGCATGACTGCTTTTTTGCACAAGCTTTTTATATGAGCGTCAAAAACAAATGGAAGACAATATCAACACCAAGCAACTTTACTACATCATCTATCGCGGTATCATCAATAACGTTGGAGACATACTATGTTTTTTCCCTACAGCTATAGCCTGGAATTTATCGGGATTTACCTGCCTACCACTGACATGGAACCAGTAAATTAATGTTTTACTTTTGAACTGTAATGTAGATATTCAAGTTTGAAATTTTGTGGTGTGAAACGATAAAGTGTTGTCATCAGAATAGGTAAAGAGAGTACATTTGTTTATTAAATAGAAGATGTCATTTATGAATACATTAAACAATAATGGCCCAAGAATGGAACCACGTGGACCCCTTTGATAACTTCACCCCACCGTTTTGCCGATTTTAATTTGTTGCGCATCGGAGAGCTTCGTGAGAAAAAGAGACCGAATCTCAGACGTTAATGGATGACGGTCACCGAAATGAATGGAAGACATGTAACCTTCCAGTCGAGATAGGATGTACAGGATTTGTTGGACAATCCCGCTGGAAAGCTTTCAGTATCTTCAGATGTCAGAGGACAAACACAAATAGCTTCTCATAGACTGTTGGTAGAACGAGAGAAAATGGAAAGCCATTTCCGGGCCGAGCCTTATCAACTCGGTTGGACCACTTCTGGAGGATGTTGTGGTAGCGCCGAAACGTAGGAAAAAAAGAGGACCCTAACTGATGACGAATAAGTTTCAGTGGTTTTATAGCATAATGGTTTAAACATATTAAAACTATATCAGAATATTAAAATCTCGTTCGAATCTTTTTCGACAAGGCATGTGTCCTTTGTTTTCTTCACTGTGGCAGGGGTTACTAGATTCTCTCAGGCACGTGGTGTCTGACGTTTTTTGTCATGCCAGGTGTTCACAGCGTGCTTTTAACAAAGGTAGCATTATAGCTATTTTATGTGAACACTGTCTGTGGATTAATGAACGATTGTTAGTAGGACGATAAATCCAAGAAACCGTAAAATAACGGTGTGAATAATAAACTTCTTTACATATAGCCACGTAACAAAACCGTCAATACATCCTAGTTCTAACAATAATACGTAACAAAAACGGTAATACGTTTTGGCAATTTCGTATGAAACTGTGGGAGATTTAATTTAATGTATGATTTTATATTGACTTCCTTTTGAACTACAGTGCTCCGTACCAACCTTTATATCTTTAGTATGCATTCTTTTCCAGGTACAAGAAAGAACAATGCCCTGCAACAACAACCTAGCTTACTGCACTTGTCGGGTAGCGGTCCGAGCCGGAGCTGACGTGTTTATGATCAACCGGTGTCCTGGTACTCAGGGATTTAATGAGTTTATTGCATGCAAAGACGGTGGAATTTTGAATGTGGAAAAAATAAACGAAAAACTTTTCAAGGTATGAATTTGTGAGCGTTTTAGTTACTAGCCTTGTTGGCGTTCTCTTGAATATAATAGCGTAATAGATACCGTGGGTACAACTAAAACGATTTGTGCAGAACTGATATCAGGTATATTAATGTCATTTCTCGTTTATTTTACTCTATAATTCCATATACCGATTTCTTTTGCTGACAGAAAGCCTCAAAGCTGTTACTTAAATTTTTGCATATGTTCGCTATTGTTATAAATGGATTCAATCTTAAGCAGCAAAGTTTGTACCTACTTAAAGACGTTTGACTTTACAAATATAACCTTCTGCTCGTAATTCTGAACTTGTGTAAATTAAAAGAACCTATGTATTTTATAGCTTCACACCCCTATAGGGACGGTGGTGCAAATAGAGACCGGATACTATGAAAATATGGCATTTATGAATGTAGACATATTCTCGTCTCCAAAAGATCTAACACACGTGGAGGGTCTCTGTGGTTTCTATGATGGAATCGCATCAAATGACTTCAAGATGCCTAATGGGAGCTTGGCTAAATACAAAAATATTGATCGACGTTTCTCAAGAAGTTGGAAGTAGGTCTACTAAAACTAGTTTTCATAATATAATTCCTGCCGAATTTTAGCATATTTTAAGCATTTGCTGACTAGACAAGTTTCTAACCATTTCGTAATGTTACTCTTAAACAATAAAAATTAACTAATCTAACAAGTATTATTTGTGACCATAGTTATTTAGTGTCATTAATAATACTTTTAACATAAACATCCTCTTACCTGTCATTTTTGGAGCCAGTTTTATGCCAAAATTCCAAAGCTGTCAGGTTTACATTGGTAAGTGCTGACTGTGTAATTGCATAAATGTAAATGTGCTGGTTCCCAGAGAATATGACAATTTTAACAGAAATGTACTTGTCTCCCAATTTATATTGAACAGCTACAATTTAACGTTGATATTTATTGATAAGAGCACAAGCGAAAAGAAACGAGTTTGAACACGGGATAAACATTGGCATTTTTTCACAAGACGAGCTGTTTGTAACATACGCAACGTCGTAAAAACGTATACGCGAATTCGACAAAGCTTTCTTTACCATGTTTATGCCAATGTCAACAAAAGGGGTGTGCATACAAATAAAAGTGCGTGGCCCAGTCTAGACGTGACGGTCTGCTAGACAAGCTGTTCTGCATATATTTACGATGAATTGGCTTAAAGGTAACGGTCGGTCTCAACACATAGATCAAAAAGGATCCAACGACACGAAGAAAACTAGACCAAAAATGGAAGAAAAATAACTCGTTTAAATATAAAGGTTGCCAGAATTTAATAATAATAATAATAATAATTATTATTATTATTATTATAATAATAATAATAATAATATGGTGAATTTTGTTACAAGTCTATTAAATTGTATTTTATTGTATTCTGTTGTTTTAACATGTAACCCATCTAACGTCGATACCCATAAAACAATCTAAATCAAAAAGAAAAAGTCTTGCATGAAAGCCTCATATCGAAATTGATCAAACAGGTTTTTATGTTCTGAAAGAGAGGTTTTACCACTGTTGAATTTTCATTTGGGATTTTATTGCAATCAACTATCAATACAGCATGCTTACCAACCAGCCTTCCCTATTCAATGTAAAATGAGGTCACTGATTATCAAATTTAGTTCAACTATTTCAACCTTATAACCTAACATGTCCACGTTTACCAAACTCGAATTATAGATGTCAGAAGAATTTGACCTAGAATTAGCTATATAGATCAACATTGAGAACTTGCTATGATGGGTATTTTGCTTCTTTGATTGTTTTAGTAGTCGTTACATTCGTAATATATTATATTGAGTATATGTACTGTAGCAAAAAGCATCATCAAAGAATATGATAGCGTCAACAGTAGTGTACTTGCTCGGACTCTCTGGAACATTCTTAAAACAAAATTTAATAAAATTTCTGGGCTGGATAAAGTTATATCGATATTCAATACTTCATTTGCATACTGTACGTAGTACTAGAAATTCAATCGCAACTATGAAAGGTTGGCTCGTACAAGACTTTGATGTTAATTAAAAGGCGCTATAATCTAATTATATCATTTACTGTATGTTTACTTACTCGTCATGAGTATAAAGGATCTCTAAATACTAATAATTAACGTTACAATAGCTAGGGACAACACAAAACTCCAAGTTCGGGAGAAAAATTTAGCAGTTGCAAGAAAGACTTTCATTTGTTTAAATTGCCATGCGTGATATTTGTGGCTGGTCCATATATAATTATAATTATGAACGATTCTGTACGATTGGGATCGGAAATTTACGGGCGCGCCTAGGTGTGGAGCTTTCAATATGGCTAGAAAACTTGTAACATTGTAGCCTGGTCAACGCATTCGTGTGAAGTAGACAATGCAATACTAAAATAGCAATATTGTTTATTTAATAGGCAAAGAAATTCAGAAAATATAGCCAGTATGAACATTTCAACGTGAAAATTTTCCGTTTACAATATTTTACAATTGCAGATTTACAATGCAGGATTGACAGTCGTAAAATACAAATATTATATATAAAATTTGAGAGGTCAAATAAGAGAATGTAAGCCATTTGTATCTTTTAGTTACATAGTTACACGTTTGGAATGTCAACATGTTTTGGTTGAGGGGTCGGGGATGGGGGGAGGGGCATAGGACATGTTCCATAATTGTTTATCAACGTATTTTTTTTTTTATTTCCTTTGCACATATACTTGATGCAAGTCACGCTTTTTATTGCAGGGTCCCAGAGAGTATGACACTTTTAACCGAAAACGAGCTTTCTGCCTTAGAAAATTGGGACAATACGAATTCCTCGTTGTGTATTTGTAGTCAAAATAGCTACATTATGGAGTCGAAAGGGCAAACCGCAGGTCAACTTTCAGAAGCAACCTGTGAGTCAATCAACACCGCAAAATGTAATTATACACTGAGTATCTCACCGATGAAGTGTGGCAAGGCAAATAAAGATAGCAAGAGGTCATTTTTTCGACGTGCATTCAACCAGGAGTTATTTACCGAAAGTAAAGAAGAGGAAAAAAAGAAAGAAAGACCAGAAGTAAATGCATATTTTTGTAACAATTTGCAATACTATTATTTGCCAGTTTATTATGGTATCCAGTATAGCAAATCAAATCCAGTCCTGTTCAATGAATGTAATAAATTATTTAGAATTTAAATTAGGTTAAGAAGAAACTTTTTGAATTCCATCGTACTCAACTGTGCTTAAACGTCGCAGCGTCTTGTGGTTTTGTTTATTTCTACATTGATTTCGATTATTTAATAGGAAATGGTTTTAACCCTGGTCACATTTGGCAATTAACAATGCGTTTTATAGCGATCTGTCGATGTCGATTCGGCGATAGAGGAAGAAGTAAGGAGCCAGTGTTCCAACATGATTCGGAAAGCCCCGTCGGTTACCCAGTTTCCCGAAAGGCTCATGGAAGAAAACATTGACGAAGTCATAGAACAATGTGTCTTCGATGTCATGGTAGTGTTTACGTCTCACTTTACCAATTATGTTCTTTGTTATATTTATTTATGCTGACTACGAACTGTATAACTTAAACCAAATTGTCGGCCTCTAAAAGCCCTAAACGTACACGATTGCATCGTTTCACTACATCGTATCAAACAAAATTAAAGTAGTATTTGCGACTTTGCGTAATGAAGCAAAAAGTGAGAGGTCGATGCATTTGTATTCTGCATTTGCCCGTATGCTCATTCGAAATTTATAACTGTGTTAACATTATGTTTAGAAGATTGCTGCTTGTTTGTAATAATAATTAAAGTCACTGATGTTCAAATTTTACTTTAAACAATTGACATTTTTCTCTAAACGAAATATTTAATTGCATTTTTTTTTTCTCAGGCGGCTGATGGAAACCTGTCAGTGGGCGAAATCCATACCAGAAGTTTGAACAACGTAGTGAAGCAAACATTTTCTTATGAGCCCACATTCGTCGCAAACAACACAGAAATTATTCAAATATTTTTGCAGGCAACATGTCCCAACAACTGCAGTGGTAAAGGCGTGTGCTCTGTTGATGGTACGTTATTTATAACTGTGGTCTATTGTAATATTCGCTGACGCGTTAATGCAAAGTACCTCATTATAAGAGGGAGGTTAGTAATTAGTAAGAAAAACAAAAATGCACATTTATGTAAAGAACGATCAAGAGCTTACCGTTTATATAACTCAAAATTTAACTGTAATGGTGTTTTGTGGTGGTGATTGTAGCGACGTTCGGCTATTTTTCATGGGGACAAACCCCAGACAAACGTCTAGGTAGGACCAATGGTATATCATAGTTCAGCTGGAAAACCTCTTCACATAAACGACTTTGCCCCGACATATATCAGACACAGACAGTAATAATCTAAGAAGTAAAAGGGGTTGCAAGTCGTTGACTTTACCGACTAGTCCACGAGCGCCCCTTACTGTCAAAGATTATGAAATGAGATTTATTAATTGGACTATACGATGTGTTGAAATGCAGTACTTTGCAATAAATATTCGTAAATTTCCGTGCAATTAGAGTAAAACGTTAGTTTTAAAAATTAATTTTGCAAGAATGGTGTTTAAATATTAGGTGAGTGTATATGCCAGACTCTTTTCCACGGCCCTGAGTGTGAATTGTACGAACGAGATCCAATAAATGTTGACCTCATCCAAGGAGACGGTGTCTGTGATACGGCTCTCGGTGATAATTGTCGATGTCACTGGTTCTACACGAACAATCTTCTAGAAAACTTCTCCTGCAAATTCCGCCAGTTTAAGGTTTTCATATGTATTTCCTTTGTGTTTTATAACAACCTGACTTTTTTAAATGAAGTAGCCGCACAATGTGTATCAGGAGTTTCTTCACCATGTTAGTAAAGATTTTATCGATTTTATCGAAATGTTGCTTATCTTTTTCAAACTGCTCAATTTCATCGAAAGTCAAGTTATTGTATTTTAAGCCGTTATAATCATTCTGCAATGGTAACCTACCGTCAAATAAATGGGTATAACTATTTTATTAGAATGTTTACTTTTTATAATATCGGAACCATCATCTTGAACGTCATATAAGCACAGATAGATGAGAATCGTCTTTTTGTTAACAAGTACCAGTTTTTCATGTTTTTAATGGATACATATTAAAGGAAACCGAACAATATTCTTCTGATATATAGCTTGATGAAAACAGTACCAAATCCTACATGGATGAATTCCTTGTTCCGGGTTACTATGACGACATGTTTACGGGTCAATGCTGCCTTCCGGAAACCAGAAACAAGAGGTCTGTACAATCGACTGGGTTAGGCTACGAGTGGGAACTGGCCGTTAGCAACGATGGAACTCACTTTGGTAGGAGCCATACGCTATATATCATAGACCAAACCTGTGTGGATGTCGTCACACATTCTTCGACCAACGAAAGAAGTCTAACGTTTAAAGTAAGTGCCAAAAGCTTATCAAATGAAAGCTGGTAATATTACATAGAGGTAACACCCTACTAGATGGCGCCGACAAAAAAAGTGTCTAATTAAAATTCAAAAATACACCTACCTTTACTCTATTTTACTTTAAAGATGGTATCGGAAAGTTTCCTTATGTCAAATATATGTTAAATTATCATACCCTTGCTTGAGAGAATTGGGGCATAATTTCTGCAAAAATCCAAACTCGAAGTCTAAAAAAAGATTTTTAACACTACCTAAATTGTAAAACATAACATATCGTTAAATAAATAACTCTTAATGTCCACTCTTTCCAAATTTATAAATATGATTCTTTGCCAAAAATAAATATTAACGTCAGACCAGATAATAAGAATGTTGATATAATGTTATCTCAAAAGTAAGTGGTTAACTGTGCATCGTGACTCAGACAGGAAATACATTTTAGAAATGAATAGTGGAGTATAATGCTTCACTTTCACAATGATACAGGACATCAATAGACAAATCTTACCAAAACTTTTCAGGCAACAATAACCTTTTGGTTGTTTGAGAGACAAATTAATGGCCCAAACGGCTGGATATCACATTTAAGCCTGTGGCAACATTAATTTATTATAAGTTAATAATAATTTGCAAAACATTTAGGTGACAGTTTTTTTCTTTTTCCACAGGACGGCTATTGCCTGATCGATTTTCTCTGTGTGTCTGGCAACGAAATAAAATTTTCCGATTCTTGCCATGTGTGCAGGGTACATCTGGATCGGTTTGGATGGACAAACGGTAAGTTACGATTTTACAGGATATTTGTGTATCACAGTTTGCTTTTTTGCATATTTTCTCTCTTGATTAATATGATTCTCGATATCTACAGTTATAAAAAAATCATTTTTTTTTACTTGTACGAAGTCAGTAGTGTTTTGATGGATTGTTTGATTGTTGTTATCGTTAGTTTGTTTGAATAACCACTCCGCTAGAAATATCGACAACAAAAAAACTATGCATTTAGTTTCCCTTTATTTCTGCAGTATGTGAGGGAACCAAAGAAGATAAAACCCAGATACTTAAAATTGTCGGCATCGCAGTGGGAACATCAATGGGGGCGGCAGCAGTTATTTGTGTCGTCATCTGCATATACTGCAAAGTCAAGACTCGTCAGATTTACCGGGTTACAGAGTAAACATTGTATTCTTACTTAAATTTACTTACTTTATGATAACATTATATCAACATTCTTATTATCTGGTCTGACGTCAATATCTATTTTTGGCAAAGAATCATATTTATAAATTTGGAAAGAGTGGACATTAAGAGTTATTTATTTAACGATTTGTTATGTTTTACAATTTAGGTAGTGTTAAAAAATCTTTTTTTAGACTTCGAGTTTGGATTTTTGCAGAAATTATGCCCCAATTCTCTCAAGCAAGGGTATGATAGTGTTTTTCAAATTATTATTGCTTTCGGTATTAACGGTGCTCCTTCATTTCAATACTAACTCGACTTCGTGTATATTAATACTTTTCTACACAAGATCGCTTATTTCGGTCCCCACGTAATTGGTTATACATATTAATCTCCGTAACTGTGATGTCCTTAACATGATATTTAATGTGAACCAGTGTGTTTAGAGGGTGATCAATAAACGATCACCCAAAAGGATTTAAACCTAATTCGAAGAATGCGAAAAAATAAAAGGAGTAACGAATTCGCCTAAGCTGACATTTTAATAACTATTCTGCACTGTGTATGATGTCATAAAATATATCATAAACAGAGAGCCGCTCGGCCATTTTTAGAAAGTATATGATATTTCCGTATTGCATTTTAATTGAACATTTAAATACACTTTTAACACCTAAGTAGGAAGTTATTTTAAGTGGACTTTTTAAGTGTTTTCAAAAACAATTGCCAGTATTTTTAAAGGCAACAAATATTTCACGAGGGGAACATTTCACCAACAATCATTATTTCAGGAAGAAGAAATCATTGTATGAACATAATGCAAACGACGGCTTTCCTGCCTGCCACGAAGGTCCATGTAAAGCAACTGGAGGAGTTCAAGGTCGATCTTATTCCGGATGACGAAAATGACACGAATAATTTCGTTTGTATTTAAAAAGGACTTTTATTAATCAATGTAGCCATTATGAAATCTGTTGCTGTTTTTGATTTCTTAAAATGCATGTGCACGAATCCGGACAACCTTTTTCTGGGTGGCTAAAGTGCGCATTAAGTGACAGTTGTGTGACAATTGAAAATGTCCGACATATTTTTCAAGAAATCGGTACTATTATTTATAGATGTTAGGAATTAACGGGTCATTAGAGCCAGGTTAGCCTAGCACTCGACAGGTCGGGGGTCAAGACCAACAAACATTTAACTGTCAAGTGAATGAAAATTTATTATTATTTATGAAAACAATTACGTGCAATGATGCAGTGAACTCATATATTATTAGCAAGCAGCAATAGAGAGCGACATTACGTATGCTTAGATATTATGAAACGAACTCTACAAATGAAACGAATACTTAGCTCTTTACATTACTGGATTTTTCATTTAACCCTTGTTTGATCACACAACAGTCAAATGCAGGTACTAAACAGTTAACTGTTTTAACTCAATGTAAGGATAAATACATTCAATTAATGAGAAACGAATTATCCCTTACGCTTAATTGCTTTTTGTTGAAGTTGTCAGATGTAAACAAGTAGTCATGTATTCTCTTATTGGTCGAACAGTTATTGCGGGACTTAGCTACAGATCGGTCAATTGGGAGATATCTGAATAGATGGAAATGGCCTATTTCCACAGTCATAATAATCGTTCTTATTTTTATTTTGGAATATTTTGTCGTTTCTATGTTGAGTTACGAGTTGTGAACTGTATAATTCTCATTGCAATGCGAAATACAATGTGGAAAAGCCGTGTTTACTTATCAACAAATCTGCCAACACACACTACTTGATTACAAAAGATGGGATTTACTTTTTGTAATGAAAATTGCCATGCTAAATCATAATAATCAACCGGTCTTTATCATTCAAGTGGTATAACAGACAGTAAAATAATGGTTCTACCTAGACGTTTCTTCGGAGTCTTTCTCCGCCAATGGTAGATTTGCGCCACAGGTTTAACCATAATTGTGCCAGTGCATAGCAAATAAAAACCAAATGAAATCAAAAATTGTACTATATCATTTGATGCCCGTTGGTTATGTTAGAAATATCTTGTTCAGTCGGCGCATATTTGTATATTGTATGGGTTTTTTTCTTGTTTGTTACTTATATCTTGCTCTTATATTTTTGTGCGTGCGTGCGTGCGTGCGTGCGTGCGTGCGTGCGTGCGTGCGTGCGTGCGTGCGTGCGTGTGTGTGTGTGTGGGTGTGTGGGTGTGTGTGTGTGTGTGTGTGTGTGTGACGTATCGTTATAAGAATAGTTTGTCATATTTACGGAATGGGATAAAAAAAGAACGATTTAAGTAATTTAGTTGTGTATTATACAGATTTAACGATTTAACACGATACGATTCTGTTTTGCATTGTCTGTCTGCTTTCACCGTAATGGTTTGTAAAAACAATATAAATAGTTTGTAAATATTTATAATTCTGGGACAGCATAGCACGTTGGAATGTTTATTAGCAAAATGGCTATTATTGAAATTATTAATCAAACAGCACATATTGTATTAACCAGATTTTTTTTATTTTGCTACATAATAAAACTATTTACTACATATAGATTATATATGGAATATATAGGCATGAAATAAAATGTAGGAAGCAGATGTACTTAGTTTTATTCTTTCGACACGCATGATTATAATGATTAAATAAAATATATACGAACAATTGTGTGTTCTAAGCTGTTCTAAAATTGTATGTTCTTAGCTTAGCAAAAATACAGTTACAAGTATACAGATGCATACACAACAGATGAAATGGATGTTTTTGTCGTATATAAGGCTACTTTTTGCATAACAAATTGTAACTTATCATCCCCGCACCACATGGGTTCGTGTCTTTCATGTGGGAAGGTCTTTCAGCTGAATTGTGGTGCGCCGGATGCTTTACTCACGAATATGTCTTAGGTCGTCAACTACCAAGTAAACTTGGATGTTGCTAATATCATCACCATTGTGTCGAGACAAAGACGCCGACAAACATACAGTGGATATAAGAAAAGCTTTATTGGCAGAAGACATTTAAATGTCGAATTTAAAAAAAGTAAGAGCAAGCTAGACAAATTAGTTAGAAAACACTCAGACAAGAAATATATGTAAAATGATATAATGGCTAGCAGGTGAGTAGAGAAAACAAAAAAAAAATATGCGCTTACCTAAGATAGATAAAAGGTCCAGTCAGAACTATTTCAAACGTTTCAAGTTTATACAAACAGTAAATCTGCGATAATGAACATTTACCGAAAGGAGATTTATCACAGTATTTAGCTAGCTAGCACAGCACACATATTTTATAAATAACAATTGAAATGTTGACACGATTTCTCCTTTTTCCAAAGTAATTCATGTATATCTGATAACAAGCAACACAGTTTTCAGTTTTACCATTGCAAACATTTTACTCTTCTACGTTCATTGATAGCATTAAATGATATACGGTCCTTGGACCTTGCATGCGGAAAGAAAATATAACTTCTGATTCGTTTTGTTTAGCAAATAATGTTGGCCAAGATAACATGTAGAATCGTTGATCCTTCTTACGAATCCGAACTTTAAGTGCTTTGACGTTTCAGAAGTAACCAACTAGATGTTTCGTCATTTAGTAGTCATCATATATGGGAATGCCAGGTCCTTTTGTTGGAACAGATAAAGATATACCGTTGAAAACTGGAAAGGAAAATATTTACTCAAGTTTAAAAGTTGTATCCTACAATTTGGGCCAAAAATATTTTCATTAAACATCTTAATCAAATATTGTTACCTGAACAGATCTGGCAAATGCTTTTTATTGATGTCCTACACCTGTCTGAAAGGTGAAACGCCTTCATCGTCATTACAAACATGTATTTCCTATCTGAGCCACGCTGCACAATTAGCTATTTTTAAACTTAAAAAACATGTAACCACTTATGCTTTAGCTCATTCACGTCATCCGCTGTGACGTCGATGGCTATTTTAGCAGGAATCCCAATCACTCTTATTTATAGATTTAAAAGAAATTAACATTTTAAGTGTGAATTAAAGAGTTTTACTGCCCTAAAATTGACATACTGTTGAAAATCGTCAAAGCTTAGATTGAAGTATGATTTTTTTCTAAAGAAATTGTGCATAAATACCCATAACAGAGGTCAGATATTGTTACATATATTAGATATAGGCAAACTGTCGGATACCACCTTTAATAATTTGCTTATAGAAATAAGACTTTGTTTTAGTTGTTGTTTTTGTTGTTGTTGTTTTCTGCAAAATAACTCAATATGATGGTTACGTTTAACAACTCAGGTAACATTTAAAAATAAACTTACTTTGGCACGTGATTGCCATCCACGTGTTCTTCAGTTTTCTTGTAATTCTTGCAACAAGTCATAACTAAAGTACTAACGAAATATTACATTACTAATTTAATAAACATATCTTATTCTGTATAAACTGTATATAGTTCGCACTAGCAAAAGTAATCCGTTATTTTTAACAAAAGAAATGATGCTGCACACAGAGCCCTTCACATCTTACTGCTCAACATGTGATAGCCATAAAAGTCGTCTGAAAACATTTTACTACTATTAAAATAATGGGATATTGTGTAAACCGGTTCGTTGTATGTTTGCTAGGACAAGTGAGCCTTTGTTTCACATTGACCATTTTAACTAGTTAAATAAATAACAATATATCAGTTGTATTACTGAATGTTTATTTCTTGTATACTTCAACTATATACACGAGTATATTTAATAATTGATTTCAATATTATTGAAAATATATTATGAAACACACTCACGGATTTTTCACAAGGTCTTATACTGGGTTGAATAAAGATCTATTTGAAAGAGATTTCTTTCACGCATGAACAAGAATTTGATATATCTGGACATGTACTAGAAGTATGTCATCATATATGACATAAATATAAGCCGTATACTGTGAAACATTTACATCGACAATTTTGTAATGAAATCGAAAAAAATACGTACAATACAGAAAATGTATTAAATGTATAAATAAAACGTATCTCATCTATTTACATCTATTTGCGACACCGTCCAAAGTTATGAGAGCTGGATTTCAGAAGCACACAGGATTGACGCTGTATGACCTTGACTACTCGCGGTCAGCTATTTATGCCTGAGAAGAAGTAGTACGTGAACAGAACAAATATGTGTAATTCAGACGCCTCGTGGAGTATATAATAACATAGGTCAATGGTGTCATCTCAGCATCTCATTTTAAACCTACCACACACGTTCGAAGAGGAATAGATTTAGATTCAGATCTCATGGGTGCAAGAGGTAGTAATTAATTTCAAACTAAGTTTATTTTGGTCAAATTCGGTTTTCATGTATGAGCATTTATTTTAGACCTAACTTAAGTTAAAACGCAAAATTATATAGAAAGTATAGAATGTTTAATATAATAGTTTATATAATGTGATGTTATTAACTCTGATGTAACTTTCGTCCCAATGTATAATCCATATTTTAGAAAAGATGTTTATTTGCACAGCTGAAATCGCGTACATGGTAAAACAGCGCTTTGATTTGAAAAAAAAATGATATACATCATTTTACTACGGTGTATTTAAATCACGTCTTTTTTCTGTTCTTAGTTCTAACAGCTACTACTGTTTAGTGTATTCTTTAGTATCATCCCAAACAATTAAATTACTTTCAGTGGATATTGTTTATTGTTAAGGGGACATTAAGAAATACTTTATTTGATTTTTTTGTAAAATGTATTATATATCAAAGTTTAACGTAGTTTCGTTTACCTGTCGGCTTTATGCAAAAGAAATGCCATGGCCAATATTGCGACACCAAACATTCCCACAAGGATGACCATGCAGATAAAAGGAGTCTTGAAAGTATCTCTTTTGTTACATGTATCTGGAAAAAAAACGAACTATGTTAATAAATAATGTATATGTTGGTCATTGTAATTTCCAGTAAAATTGCGTTTGATTAATTAAACGAAACAAACTATTTGATTAGCATAAATAAATACATATTTCAGCAATGAAGAGTAAGTATTTTATATATATATATATATATATATATTAATGTTGGAACATAATTTTTTTTTCTATAGGTTAATTATGTCTTTGCGTGAAACTTTTTAATATAGTGATCGTCAAAAGTATTTTAGTCCAGCTACATATCCATGTAGTCTATATACATGAATCTTATAGACAAATATGGATTTTACACGAACTAACTAACCTTTTACACCAAGAGTTGCTGATGTTTTCATCGTGGTGCTAATAGTGGTTGGTGGTGTGTTGGTTGCGATAATATTGTTCAAATCGATATCTAATAAAATGTTAAACACAGATATTCAGTCATGTAAAGAATAGATAAATAAGAAAAGGTCCGATAAGAATTGCCAGATATTTAAATACAGATATTTAAATCTAAACTAACTCTCTACAAAGGCAAACAGGGCAAATGTAAATGTGACAAAAACACAGAGACGAGACATAACAACCCAAAAAGAAAAACCAGCAATTACCGCCTTGGAACGGTCAGTCGGCAAAAGGACAGACTGAAGTGCTTAAACTTGGTTTGTGGATCGCTCCAACCTCGCACTTCCTGAAGGTCTTTCTTTCAAACTGTGTAAATAAAAATATCCCATCAAAGTGAGACAACTAACAGTAAGCATCTGCATCAGGAGTTAAAATGATAAAATGAACTTATATACAGACAAAATAACTAGTAATATAAACACGATCAACAAATGTACAAGATGTATTGAAGATAAAAGCCTCGTCAACCTTAACGTTCCAAATGAGAGAGTAATTTGAAATAAAACTGTTCAAGCGTTGGCGTATAATAAGAACAATTTAATGACGTCATACAATAAAAATGCCATGACGTTATATGTCAGATGTGTCAAATGTGAAATTAAAAAAAAAACACGAAGGAATTTTGGAAAACAACCCAAACCAACAAAAGAAAATGTAGTATTGTGAGGAGTTAATAGTTAATGAGATTCAAATAATATATTATAAGAACTAAACTTTTCAAAATTATCTAACATCAGATTGTTTACAAAATATATAATTTTGAAACATTGATTCTTTCATTACAATGATTCAATACGTTTTGTAACAAAATCAAGTTGTAGACACGCCTAAAACATCATAATCCTTTGTTTCTTTTACGAGAAATTTGGCATCAATACAACAGTTGTGGGCTGTTTTGTGTTTTGTTGTTATTATAATATTTTATCATAATTTCGTTTATTTTTAATTTGGTATGACAAAGATCAATACCAAAGTTTAAAATGTTTTGTTTTATCGTTAAACAATTGTTAGCTCTTTTACTTGCGTCTCTTACAATAAACTCATCACAATAATCATGAAGTAAAAGCACATTGAAATGTATTCTTGGTAAAATCTAAATTGTGTAATCTTTAGTTGTTAAAGTATATTCTTGGAAGTGACAGACACTTATGTACTTGTATTATGTATTAAGACGATGTACTTTTGTATAAGTCTAATAAAAGATCTGTTCTGTTCTTGGAACATGCGTATATGTATGTACATTTTATGTCTACGCAATTTGCATGTAAACAGGACAGCCTTTCTGTTGGTATGTTAGTTTTGTCGATTTGTTTTGTTAATAATAATTTTTGCCAATAGTCATACCAAGTCAGCCCATGTATGTCAATTTTTTATATTATACAATAATTTCATTAAATATTCATTCTTTAAACGTTTATCAATGATCTCTGATTATGAACACTTACAGAAGCAGTACCTGTGTGGACAAGAGGACGGTAGCTCCAGAAAGCAGTAGACGGTGAAGTAGTTACAGTTCTTCACCCGGAGATTGTACTGGTGGCTGAAGCAAGAATCCCACCATCGCAGGCAATTGCAATTGCAACTGGTATTGTCGCTGCTAAAATATTATATTATATAGCGGTATTATATTTTATATAATCGCTTTTTTGCGCAGATGTTGGCCCAGCAAAGGAACTTTACCTTGTGCATGCTGGGTCAATCATAGTGGGTTAAAATGTGTAAATGTTCATGTATGTTTGTGTAATCGTCTTAACATAAATAAGTCAATTATTAAACAGTTATTATCAATAACGTAATGGTATTTGCGTTTATTACCGTTTAAACACGATTTAGTTTTTCATATTTTCTTACTATTTTCAAGATGTGATGATTACTTCTGTTGTATATAAGTAATGATAATAACAACCAATATGTTCTCTTTGGCAGAATTGTGTGACCAATTCTTTATTAAGTTTATTGTTTAATATCAATAACAAGTTTAGAAATACTTAATGCATTCATCATTTATCACAATGTGTCAAACATATCGTTTGATACTTAGCATAGATATTATAACGTATATTCACCGATAGAGTTTATTAAATATAAGCCATGTTTCTGAGCTACATAACAACTCTCTCATAAATGAATGACTTCAACAAGCATTATCAATCAGTGCTTTTCAATTTAACAAAAATGTGTAGGGGCGCCCGTTTGAAATCTGGTCGGGGCAAAACTATTCTATGTGGGGAATTCAACCTGGCCTGTAGTTCTATATGGACATACGCCTGAGGTCTTCCTTCATTAATCACTAGCTGGATGTCGCCAATAATACAATAATTGTGTCAAACAATATTGTATTGCATTTTATGATGATTACGAGTATAACACTACTTTAAACTATTTTTCTCATCACAAATTTATGCGAAACAATACTTCGGTATTTTAAACGGAATGCTGGTCAACCCGGCACCTGGTAAACCCGGCACTTGGTGAACTCGGCACCGAGAATAGTGAATTCGGCATCCGGTAAACTCGGCACCTGGTAAACTCGGCACCTGGTGAATTCGGCATCTAGTTAACTCGGCATTTGTATATTATTCTTTTATCTCTTTGCTTCTAGACACATATACAATTTGGCAATATTTATTGTTTCACAATGTATGACATATACTGTTATCATGGAAATCATGGAGTCTGTTTGTGAAGAAAGGTGAATTTTCAAAGTAACTTATTACGACCACATTATCAACAGATACAAAATAATTCATTGGCTACTGGCTTAACATTTATTTTTGAATTAAATTAGTTGATATAATTTTTGTAAGAATTTATCTTTCTATGAAAATTTTATGAACATTTGCACATTTGGTTGTTAGTTATCCATTCCAGATTCATCTTGGCTGGCAATTATCGAAGATATATTTTCGATTACTTGTAATCGTAATTTAATCGATTACAGTCAAAAAGTTCAGTGTAATTATAGTTAGTTTTTCGATTACTTTCGATTACTCTTTGCATATTAAACATAGTGTGATGCACACATTGAAAAATACTCTTCAAGTGTTGTTTATAATAGTACAATTTATAGTATAAAATCGTTTATATTCATTTTTTATGATTTTTCACTTTCACCTAAAATTTATATAAATATCGGTTTACATGTCATTGAGTATATAATCAGTTCACTCTGTGTTTAAAATGCATACATAATGTTTTAACTTTTGGCTTAACGGTATAGTTAATGTGACAAAATTATATGTTTAGTTTAACAGATCATCCGAGAATCATGAACCATTAGCTTATTTGTATGTGAAATTTTCCTGTATCAAATCATTGTAAAACCATGATTTTTGAAGTCTATCATACTCTTTTTATTTAACTAAATCTTTTATTACTATATTCTTTAGAAGTTAGTAAAATGTCCATGTAAAACTTTGAAATGTATATACACTATCAGTACTATAAATATTTATACCTTGATCTCTGATGGAGGGAACTATAAAATAAATTTGATGCTGTCATTAGACAGTAATACCCGCACCAAGTGTTTGCCCCTAAATAACACTGTTTTGAGTTCTAGGATCTAGGTTTTGTTTAGGAGTGATAAACGTCAATACTCTGCTACTATTGGACTCTCTGGATGAAATTTAAATGTTTAAAACCTTATTGCACATCAATAGGACAGCCCCAATCATATATCATACATAATTAAAATATCTATAGGCTATTTTCGACTGCTGTTCAATCCAAATTCATTTATATATTTATATGTATATTTATAAAAAAATATTTCTTAATTTAACTAGAACTAAACTGATTGTGGAACTCTGGAACATCTTTTCATTGATTGTTAACTAGTTTTGAAATGTCATGTATTTTTCCCAAATTATATTTGATATTAGAAAATTAATACAATTTAATTACAAGATGTGTCAATTCAGTAGCAATAAAAGTTGGGTCATACAATGTAAATATATTTTGCTGTTTTTACTGATCTTAACTGGTAATATTGCATGGGGCCTTGATCATATAATTTAAATATTTCATAAATACTCCATAAATAGTCAGAATCTAATGGTGATCTATCTTAATTAGTTTCATAATCATACATGTAGATATTGTTTTATAGGGGAATCAATTAAGTGAACTTTATAAATACACAAACAATTAATATATGCATACATATTTCCCTTTTTCCTTTTCTTTTCTTTTAAATATATGTGTATATAATGTATACAAAATATAATTACTTACCACCCATTGTTGTTGTCTTCTTGAAGTCGCAAGAACAGGTGACACAGGGAAGCCCATGTGGTGACAGGGTCTCTTCATTAACCTCCTCATAATTAGTACCTCACCCCTTCTATGTGTACGGGGAATACACCGCTGTCATCTTGTTATTTTAGCAATTTAAACCAGGTACAAACTGAATTACACATGATTAAGTACAGTACCTTTGATGTTGAGTATACGTAAATTTATTATAAATACAATGCAGATCTATAATATAAGGAATAAATTAATGTGTTTAATAATCTGCCTTATTTCTTCGTTAATTTTATATTTAATTACATGTATTATATTAATCATATATACTTTTTGTAGGTAGTTGTTTTTAACTGCTTTTATTCACGTATTAGACAATAAGACATGTGAAATTTTTATTTTTATTTCTATTTTTTATTTTTTTTATTTTTATAAATTATTTGCATAATGGTTTATATCTTTAAAAAAACGAGGTGCCGAATTCACCAGGTGCCGAGTTGACTATTTACGCAGGTGCCAAATTCACCAGATGCCGAGTTCACTTAATACCCACGTCAATGCTACACTATGTTCACACCGGTTCCGTTCACAAATATTCAGTCGACACATCCGTCCTTAAATCCAGTGACTATTGTAGAGATGATGCTTGTGTTCATTAAAAAATGTGTACATGTACAAATGTTCCACACAATTTTAATGTTATCAAAACAATGCACTTAATCTTAAAAATTAAAAATCATTTAGACATCATCGTTTGAGTACGCAGAAACGATATAATCAGTTAACCTCGTATTAAAACAATATTAAAATATCGTTCTTAACTCGGTCATCAGAGCATGCCTCTTTTGATTCTACGGGGCGGCAAAGGTATCTGAGGCGTCTGAAACGCTGGTTTCTTACCGTTCATTTAGATAGGACCTATTGATCCACAACTCTCAATTGCAGGACATGATGAAGTCATGTTGTAATCATTTCTGTACCATGTGTTTCTGTCGTGCCGTACCGGTCACAATGAGCGTTGACGTTATAGTCAATGGACGTAGGCATAATAGACGTGTGTCTCATATCTAGGTAGCGGATTCCATTGTGCTGAAGCAGACACGGATCTGAAAATAAAAGACATAGACATTATTTAGCATCAAGATCTTCGTAACCAAGCTTTTGTTCCATTTTTTTTTTGGCTGTGTTAGCATAAGTGAACTTTCATAAGACTTCTATACTAAAATATAGTTCACATTACTAAACTTATTTTAAAACAGCAAGAGTAGCAAAAAATCTTACATCTACTGACGTCAGAACATAACTGCGCATACGCTGAAATAAAGAAAATGAATAAAAGATAAAATTTGGTTGATTACTGATTACCGTGAGCGAAGAAATACAACAACTATTAATCAATATCAACCATATATTAGGACTGTCATTAGAAGTCCGGAACAAGGCAGTTAATTAAGTATTTTGATTCAAAAAACGTCACTCCTTTTTATTTTAAATACGTCATTACTTAGTTCTAAGCATACGCCATCGCTGGGACTGTTTTGTTTCATATTGATATGTTCCATGTCACAGTTTGTCTTAAGAAACCCCACAATAAGAATATATAAGACAAAGTCCTATGAGCATTGCAACATATACAAAAATTTGAAACGACACCGGACCAAGGTATTTACATGCACACCAAATGTAAAAGTGAGAACAAATCTGTAATGAGTCATATAACAATAAGAGCAAACCCGACAGTTACCGCCTTGGAACGATCAATTGGCAATAGGGAAATGCAAATTCCTCAAGAATTGCAAGGTTAGGGCTCTGTAAACCGGTTTAAGGACACCAGTATATATTGCCGACGCTGGTTACTGTTTGTTTTCCCAAACTTTTGTGCAATGTCTCGGCGCATTGTGTCTATCACTTTTATATTAACTGGCTTTTGTAAACCTTAGTTTGTGTTGTTTGTCACAACTTTCGTCATAACGTATCAAAGAAAACGTCAGCGCTTGTACATTTCTTATTCAAATAGATCGACCTTCTTTTCAATGCTTGCATTTGAGAAAACCTCCAGAAAGTGCAAATTTAAAGCTCTGAAACCGGTTAAAGCACCCCAGTCGGTCCATATTGCCGACTGACTGGCTGTCGGATTTACTCTATTTGTTAAATGACTCATCACTGATTTGTTCTTTTAAATTTGGCTTGCATGTAAATACCTTTGTCCTGTGCCTTTCCAATTTTGGTATATGTTGCAATGCTCATAGGACTTTGTCATATATTCTTATTAAAGAACATATTCCTGGTGTTACTGGCGGTCGTAAAAATCTCTAAGTGCATGGTGTCGTTTGATCCATCCTATCAGGATTGTCACGTATATGACTGACACTACAAAGTGGTATAACTGTTTCGTCTTACAATGAAAAGGCTATTTCACTGCGAGACGGGGGCCTATAAATCAGTTTTAATCAGTCCTTTTGCCGACTGATCATTCTAGGACGGTAACTGTTTCGGGGTTTCTTTCTAGTTTTATGTATCGTCTCTTTTTAGACAGGAACCTCTTGTATGTTAGACCAGTTTTTTAACAACTGGTCACTGAGCCTTGGTCCATGCACGTTTCATTAAGTGTTATTCTTTATTGTTTATAAGCAGTTTAGTTCTTTGTTAAGGTTATCAATCCAAGCATGCTTTTCCATGCCGACGTGGGTGAAGCCTTAGTTCAGTTTTCACCAACAGTTCCAATCTGGTGCACACATAAGGTGACAGTACATCATGTGGCCAAATGACGTTGGCCGTAAACATGAAGAACCCCTTTATTGATTGTCATGAAAGTAATCAGTCTAGTCTCAGTGTGGTTTTATCAACACAATCTTCTTGAACATTATGCTGTGCAATTCACCCAGTAAAACTTCTATAAGAATAATAGCCTTCTGTATTTTTTTCGTTATTTTTCAAGTTTTGGAAGGATCACTATTAACTCCTGCTACCGGTTGATTGTGCTGGGGTCCTATCTAGCTAAAAGTGCTTTGGAAGGTGGGCATGCAACATCTTGAAGTGTTGAATAAAAAAACTTTTTGCGAATTTTACTTTTAAAGTACACGTTCACACTCATCATAGTTTAAAAATGAATAATTATCTCCGCTAGAACTCTGGCATATGCTTTTTTTCTCTACTTTAGCTGCTGGTTAAAGGTGAACGATGGACACCAAAGACACTTTATGACATCAAGATCATTTCGAACTTCAAGTATCTAGCTGGACAAGATCTGCAAAAGGTACCGGTACGTTGTCGTGGAAACGCTTCCATTGGATGTACAGAAAATTTGCACATTTAATATTAAGCGTAAAAACGGTGTAGAAAACAAATAATCGAGGTATTCTGCAGGCATATGCAAACACTGATATTTAACTGGGCAGACACGTAAGTGTTCTGTAATATTGCTCTTGCTTTTATTTTATTTTTCAAGGATTGCTATTTTACAAAGAAATATAACGACGAACAAGCCATTTTTGTAGGTTATTACTCTCATTTAAATACATGTTTTACACTATCATATTGATAAAACAAATAACGACTTTTTTTGTTTTTGCGGTCATGCAAATATGAAGATTCCGTGTAAAATAGTACAAATGGCTTGTGTAATTGAAGCTGCTGGATACGTTTTAGTGTCTCCTTTTCCCATTCTGGCATTTTCTGGGTTACTGTGGACATCAGAGATAGCCATTGGAATCCCAATCGGTGCTATTCACATATTGATCCTCACATGAAAACATTTGACAATGTGTAAATAATATCTCCTCAAATTGCTTCGTACAATAGTCAAATCTCTTTATGTGTGCGTCAACTTAGAAAATGTTCATAGATGGGCAGAAAGAAGAATAATTCTTAATAACTGATAGTCTATCTTTTTGTCCCTCTTTGTCTGGTAAAGTATTTTATAATGTGTCTAAACTACACATATATTTTAAGCTTTTTGATATTTTACTGAGGGTTTTAGATGTTCGCTGCGTCATCGCTTGCACTGTTTTGTTTCAAATTGTTATATTTTCTTTTCACTTTGCATATTTTAGTAAGCCCTCAGAAATTGTAAGGTTACATTGTGCTTAAATAAGTCTAAGCACCCCGATCGAATCTTTTGCCGACTGAACGGTTTGAGGCAGTTAACAGTTGGGTTTGTTCTATTTTATAAAATGTCTCGTCTCAGTAATCTGTCACATTTACACTTAACTGGCATGTGTATACATGTTTCTAGAGCATTGTCAGACTTTAATATATGCTGTAAAAAAGATAGGACCTTGACATGTTTTCTTATTACTAATAGATAAAAACAAAATTTAGCTAGAAGTATTTAAATTTAGTGTACTAACATTTAAATTAAATATCTGGGAAGTGTTTTCTATTGATTAAAATATATAGGATTACTGAACGGCCAAAGCATTTTCTATTTTTATGTATAAGGATTTCTTAGATCCTGGTTACGTCACACCTACCTATTTCAAAATAAAGACTTATGCCAATCGCATTGTATAATGTTTCAGCAAAGTTTTGCAATCAACATTGTCGATTTATAATGCAATAGACTCACATTCGTATATACATAGCCTAACTAACAAAATGTTGAAATATGATGCGAATTCGTACCTCAACCTAATAATAAAGAGCAACCTTGTTTTAGCTTGGCATACTATCTTATGTCCAATACTTATAGGTGGATGTCTTACATATTGTGTCTGTACATTTTTGTTTCATTATCTATCTGGTATTGGTATTGCGTAATGAATGTATCAACTTATGTTCAACGTGATGTAGATTAAAAGTGACATTGTTTGTAGAGCTTACGAAAACCAACGTGCTGGTGACTCTTCTATAAAAATAGGAAATATGGAATCGAGATAAGTCGAGAAAAAAAGATGTTTACTTTAATGGTTATATGCAACAATATTACGAATGGTTAAAAATAAAATATTTATACTCCAGTGAAAAGGGTGTCTACTTGTTCGTTTTATACCGTTTAGAATCCACTTCACCAGCTAAAATTCCATCATGTTGCATAACATGATATTGACATCTCAAAACACGAACTAAATACGTTCATATCGTAATATTTGATGACTAGGTTTGAAAAGTACTTTAAAAATAGACTTTGCTCATTTATGTTCTTAATGGATTTCCTTTAGGTACAAGAAAGGATCCAAAGATGCACCGGTTCGACCGTGTACACGTGTAAGGTGGCTGGCTATACGAGCTGGGGTCGATGTGTTTATTATAGACCATTGTCGTATCTCGATTTTTCTTAACGAATTCCGCTCTTGCAACGATGGAGGCATTTTGGATGTTTTCAATGTCAATCAAAACAAATAAAACGTAAAAAGACCTATCTCGGGTAGCGCAGTAGATAACAAGGACATGCTACTTTGCGAAAAGATGTGTGCTATCGTAAGCATGAAGCTAAATTGCACTATTCAGTACCCTGTTGCATATGCATCTTTAGAGAATGATTTAATGTAGCTTACTGGTAGTTTAGCACATGTTACCATCTTGAACATTTGTTGCTAATTTTTACATTTCGCTCGCCATAAATACAAACATACATTTGTTTCATAACTGCATGGCCTCGTTTATCATCTTGCAATGCCGTACTGTTCGGATTGTGTTCGGGAGTTTGTAATCTGGCTAAACTGTTAAAATCATAACATCTGGTATACAGCTAAATGGTAAATTGGTTTGACATGTAGCATTTATTTTCATATACACTACGTCTAAGTTTTAAGCATGCTCATATACTGATTTTAGACATATATCTGTTTCTTGAGAAAGAATGTCACAATGAGTAAAACGTGTTTATACGTTGGCAAAGCAAAGTAACATTTAAAATGGACTTCCTAGTTGTAAACTGGTTGTATGTAGTTTTTTAAGTTAACTTTTCGTTTATTGAACAAGAAACGTGTGTTAATTCGGAAATGAAAGTACGGTATATATTCACATTTTCTTGCAAAAGGAAGTCATGGTAAAGATCGCTGCGCTTACGTTAAGATTCGCTGTGGTTAAGAATATCTTGAAAAATTGGGCTTGCTCCAATGAGTTGGTGTAAGTCCTGAATTTCTTGGAGAAGGTGAATGTGCAGCTGAGGTAGATGAAGCATTTTGCGGAAAATTAGAAAATGTTGAAAGTGAAAACAAAGCATCAGTCACATAGAAGAAATGTAACAGATAATAAAGGGAAGGAAAATGCCACTTTCACAGGACCTCTTTCTAAAGAAAATATTGAAACCCCCAAATAAGCAAAAGACAGGTCGTAACTAGAAATAATATGCCAACCGATTGATTTGTCAGAAGTATACCTTCCCCTGCTGTCTCGCATTGAGCGACCCACAACATGAAACCAGACTTTAAAATAAGAGTATAAATGTATGAAATAAAAACCATTATTTGCAAATAATTTCCGAGTTTCTTTTCAACTTACCATAAACTGCTAATTTTAACAAAGACACACGCGCGTACCCATATATATATATATATATAAATTTATATATCAATTTTAATATTGCGTTATAGTCTTCGACAGCTATCAGTCCTTGGAGTGACAGATGATAAAGTCAAAGATCATTCTTCTAACCTTATCCGGAGGTCTCCCGCAGTCATAAAGTTCTGTTATACTCATGGGAGAAAATATTGATGGCGTCATCAGTAATTGTATTTTGGATGTTTTAAATATTTAAGTTTTTCTTTTTTATTCTATGTGAATAATAATGTTGCTTGGTTAAGATTCTTTTTAGCATAATGCGTAACGGTTTGATACAAACTTGGTCAGTAAGTGCATTGAGATTTGTCTGAACTTTCGCAAATTCATGAACAAAAAGAAACCCTCTTGAAATTGCTCTTTTTACAATAACCCTCTTATTTATCTATATTCATTTAAGTTATAGCTTGACTATATCATAAACGTTTGTAATATACATGTTGTGTTAACACTGTAACCAGTATGTTTAATGTGTATTTCTGCTTCTGCAAATATTTGTATTGTATTTTATTTCAAGGAAACTGGGGATCTTTTCGCAATGTTCAATGTCTAGGAAATGTGGAAAGGCAAACGTATTCCTACGAACCTTCTTTCGTCACAAACAACATGGTCATTATTCGAACATTTTTACTAGAAACGTGTCCCAACAATTGAAGGGGTCGAGGTGTGTGGTACGTTATATTTATTACTTAAGCATCGATTCTTTTTTAAAAACAGTTTCTAATTTCGTTTTTAAGTACAACATACCTTACCTGCTATGTCTGTATTCAGGAAACATTTTCGTAACTGCATTTTGCCTTATTAATTGTCGCGAAATGCGCCATAGCCACATCAAAGCAATCATAGTAAGCAGCATAAAAAATCAAATATCCTATAGGTGAGTGTACATGCGAGAGTTTCTACCATGGCCCTGAATGTGAACTGTACTAGGGAGATCCAGTCAATGTTGACCTCATCCAAGACGGAGTTTGTAATACGTCCCTCGGAGACGATTGTCAGAAGTATTTTCTTCTGGAAAACCTCTCTTGCAAGTTTCACCAGTCAAAGGTTGTCGTCCGTGTTATTTAAATGTTGAAATTACTTATATGTACTGTAGCTTTTTATCTTCGCTTGATGATGTGTGATGCTTTCCCTCTTAGGCAATGGCATTGCTCATGGTCATATATATGTCGAAGTCAGTTTCTTTTAAAATAAAGCAGACAAAACATGACATATAACAATTTCATAACATAAAAATAATATATTTGCATTGTTGGTATCTTTGTGATAATAATAACATTTTTAGTAAAAAGTGGTTAATTAATTCCTTAATAAATTAATGAGAATACACAAAATACTGTTTTACTTAGGTGGGCATAAATGGCACTTAGGTTTATATGACCGAGGTTTTGGTAAGAAATTAAATAAAAATGTTAACTTCTATTTCTAGGCCCCTTTAATTACTGAACAATGAATTCATCGCTCTCGTGACTTTATACTTTATTGTTCCTGCAGCCGGCGCAAATGATCCACCACTAGGTAGCACCAGTCCTAGATAAATAATAACTGTGTAACAACCTCAATATCCGTGCCATCTTTTTCAGTGTTTACATGTATACTTTACTTTGAACAATATTCTTGTAGTCCGTTTAGTTATTCTTGCAGCCCCTCGGCAGTCTCCGAACACAAAACCGCGTCATCGGCAAATAACAACATGCATACATATATCTCATCTAATGTTAAACCCAAGTCTTTGTTTATTTCGTAAACTTACTTCTATATCGCTGAGGTAAAAAATATCGGCGAGGTTATTTACCCTTGAAATAGACCGACCTTGTTAAAGAAACGGCTAATTTTACCTCTCTTTACATCGCCCTAATAACAGACAGTAATTTACCATGGATACCGTATTGTATTAACTTAAACCATTGTGCTTTACGGTCAGTGTGTAAAAAAATTGCTTTGTTGTGTAATTGTCGTTTCATGAGTGAATTCAAAACAAAAATACTATCCATTGTTCTAAAAAGTTTGCTTGAACCCAAATTGTGCATCTGTGATTACAATGTTGTGATTTGCCCTTTTCTTAAGCCTTTTGTTTGTAAAATGTTGCATTTTGTTTTAAGATACTACGCAGATGTTTGAACAAGTTCGTTTTTATTTTCGTTTAGACAGTCCATAAGTCTATATGACAACATCTCCAAATCTATCAGAAGAGGCTTATTGTATATTATTATATAATAAAAAGTAAAAAGAAAAATGGTTTACTTTTCTAATGTATTATCCCGCATTTATATCATTTTGTATAAATCAAATGAAAGTGACTTTTATAAAATAACATTAAAATTGAACCAACGCTTTACAAAGGTACACACATGTAAGTACGGTTAAGAAAACAACGAAGCCCTCTGTCGAGACATTACGCAACAGCTGAACATTCAAGTTGCCTCGTTTGGAAAGAAAGTCGGCAAATAAAAGAAATATTTACCTTTAAATAAACAAATGATAGTGCCGTTCGGAGATATGTTTATTAGAAAATACAATTTCCTTTTAGAGGAAAGATAAAAAGAGCGATGGTTAATCTTAAAGGTGTATGTGATTTTAATGGGCAAATTAGATTATTTTAATATATTATTTCAGACTTGCGTAAGGGCAATTTAAGTTGCTTTTTACTGCTTTTTTGTAACATCATTGTTAAAACAAACTGAAGAAAAAAATGTATTTAAGTTTCATAGTTTGACAAGGCTCTACGAGGAATGCAACATATATAATGAAACCTCTCCAAAATAACATTTCGAGGAGGCTTAGAAAATAATGGCTGCTGAGAGGTGTTTCTGTGCTGAGGTCTTAGTTGATACCATGAAACAATACGATATGTTAAACATTATTTTATTTGAAAATTACTTTATCGATTTTATTTACTGATTGATTACACGCATCATTACGACATTTTAGGCCGTTATGTCCGAACATTCAGCCCGACGTCAACACGACGCAAGAGTCCGTACAAACCCTTCTACATAAGTTTTCTGGTATAAGCTAGAAGTTTATTGACAGCACCCAGGAAGAGAACCAGGATGAAATTGGAACCTGTAGTATATGTTCATATATTATCTCACGAGTGCTGATACATACTGTAGTATATGTTCATATATTAACTCACGAGTGCTGATACATACTGTAGTATATGTTCATATATTAACTCCCGAGAGCGGGGGCGTACTGTAGTATATGTTCATATATTATCTCACGAGTGCTGATACATACTGTAGTATATGTTCTTATATTATCTCACGAGTGCTGATACATTCTGTAGTATATGTTCATATATTAACTCACGAGTGCTGATACATACTGTAGTATATATTCATATATTAACTCCCGAGAGCGGGGGCGTACTGTAGTATATGTTCATATATTATCTCACGAGTGCTGATACATACTGTAGTATATGTTCTTATATTAACTCCCGAGTGCTGATACATACTGTAGTATATGTTCATATATTATCTCACGAGTGCTGATACATACTGTAGTATATGTTCATATATTAACTCACGAGTGCTGATACATACTGTAGTATATGTTCATATATTAACTCCCGAGAATGGGGGCGTACTGTAGTATATGTTCATATATTAACTCACGAGTGCTGATACATACTGTAGTATATGTTCATATATTAATTCCCGAGAACGGGGGCGTACTGTAGTATATGTTCATATATTATCTCACGAGTGCTGATACATACTGTAGTATATGTTCTTATATTAACTCCAGAGTGCTGAAACATACTGTAGTATATGTTCATATATTAACTCCCGAGTGCTGATACATACTGTAGTATATGTTCATATATTAACTCCCGAGTGCTGATACATACTCTAGTATATGTTCATATATTAACTCCCGATTGTTGGTGCGTACTGTAGTATATGTACATATATTAACTCCCGAGTGCTGATACATACTGTAGTATATGTTCATATATTAACTCCCGAGTGCTGATACATACTGTAGTATATGTTCATATATTAACTCCCGATTGTTGGTGCGTACTGTAGTATATGTACATATATTAACTCCCGAGAGCGGTGCGTACTGTAGTATATGTACATATATTAACTCCCGAGAGCGGTGCGTACTGTAGTATATGTTCATATATTAACTCCCGAGAGCGGTGCGTACTGTTGTATATGTTCATATATTAACTCTCGAGTATTGGTGCATACTGTAGTATATGTTCATATATTAACTCCCGAGAGCGGTGCGTACTGTAGTATATGTTCATATATTAACTCCCGAGAGCTGGTGCGTACTGTAGTATATGTACATATATTAACTCCCGAGAGCGGTGCGTACTGTAGTATATGTTCATATATTAACTCCCGAGAGCTGGTGCGTACTGTAGTATATGTACATATATCAACTCACGAGAGCTGGTGCGTACTGTAGTATATGTACATATATTAACTCCCGAGAGCTGGTGCGTACTGTAGTATATGTACATATGTTAACTCCCGAGAGCTGGTGCGTACTGTAGTATATGTTCATATATTAACTCTCGAGTATTGGTGCATACTGTAGTATATGTTCATATATCAACTCACGAGAGCTGGTGCGTACTGTAGTATATGTACATATGTTAACTCGCGAGAGCTGTTGCGTACTGTAGTATATGTTCATATATTAACTCCCGAGTATTGGTGCATACTGTAGTATATGTTCATATATTAACTCCCGAGAGCGGGGCGTACTGTAGTATATGTACATATATTAACTCCCGAGAGCGGGGCGTACTGTAGTATATGTACATATATTAACTCCCGAGAGCTGGGCGTACTGTAGTATATGTTCATATATTAACTCACGAGTGTTGGTGCGTACTGTAGTATATGTACATATGTTAACTCCCGAGAGCTGGTGCGTACTGTAGTATATGTACATATATTAACTCCCGAGAGCGGGGCGTACTGTAGTATATGTTCATATATCAACTCACGAGAGCTGGTGCGTACTGTAGTATATGTACATATATTAACTCCCGAGAGCTGGTGCGTACTGTAGTATATGTTCATATATTAACTCCCGAGTGTTGGTGCGTACTGTAGTATATGTTCATATATTAACTCCCGAGAGCGGGGCGTACTGTAGTATATGTACATATGTTAAATCCCGAGAGCGGTGCGTACTGTAGTATATGTTCATATATTAACTCCCGAGAGCGGGGCGTACTGTAGTATATGTTCATATATTAACTCCCGAGAGCGGGGCGTACTGTAGTATATGTTCATATATTAACTCACGAGTGTTGGTGCGTACTGTAGTATATGTACATATGTTAACTCCCGAGAGCGGAGCGTACTGTAGTATATGTTCATATATTAACTCACGAGTGTTGGTGCGTACTGTAGTATATGTACATATGTTAACTCCCGAGAGCGGGGCGTACTGTAGTATATGTTCATATATTAACTCACGAGTGTTGGTGCGTACTGTAGTATATGTACATATGTTAACTCCCGAGAGCTGTGCGTACTGTAGTATATGTTCATATATTAACTCACGAGTGTTGGTGCGTACTGTAGTATATGTTCATATATTAACTCCCGAGAGCGGGGCGTACTGTAGTATATGTTCATATATTACCTCCCGAGAGCGGTGCGTACTGTAGTATATGTTCATATATTAACTCCCGAGAGCGGTGCGTACTGTAGTATATGTTCATATATTAACTCCCGAGAGCGGTGCGTACTGTAGTATATGTTCATATATTAACTCCCGAGTGTTGGTGCATACTATAGTATATGTTCATATATTAACTCCCGAGAGCGGTGCGTACTGTAGTATATGTTCATATATTAACTCCCGAGAGCGGGGCGTACTGTAGTATATGTTCATATATTAACTCACGAGAGCTGGTGCGTACTGTTGTATATGTTCATATATTAACTCCCGAGTGCTGGTGCGTACTGTAGTATATGTCCATATATTAACTCACGAAAGCTGGTGCGTACAGTAGTCTATGTATATATATTCACTCCCGTGTGCTGGTGCGTACTGTTTGCTGTCTCAGCTTGGTTGGTTAATCATCAACACTTATATCGTTTATAGACAAAATATTTTATAAATACAATATAGGGATAAATTGATATTGCAATAAATCAACATGAATCGTGAATTGTTTGCATTGATATATGACTAAACAAAACAAAAAGCTGAATAGCATATGTTCGAAAAATACAAACACTATACTAGTATTCGTTTTAGTATAACAATGTTACGTCAGTTGGACTACTACATAATAAAATAATGTGTATAACAGACCCATGTCTATTGTTGTTCTACATCGTTGTTTTTGTCAGAAATATCAGCATTAGTATTTAATATAATAAATTAATTTTTCAAAGAGTTAAATGGGATCCGTCATCCTTCAATTCATGTCAAATGTTCGTTTGAATGAAAATGTTGGTCAGAAAAACGCTAAAATAAATAGTATAAGTAGTTGGTATCTAAAGCTGCGACTAGCAACTTACTGTAACAGAAGTTTTGTAAGTTAAAGAAACAAGTGCAGTTTGTTTAGTAAAGCCCCCTTGAACAATCAAATTAATTGCGATCCTATACCCGTTCAGCACAAAAATTGCATTAGATTAACTTCAACTAAAGCAATAATAAAATAATGTTATAATCTTTCAAGTGACAACTAACTTGGGAAAAGTAATGTTCTAATGTCATCTTGAATTCATTTGATTCTAAAGTAATTAATTATCTATGTCCTACATCTTATTCCCGATTTTCCAAATGATAGATATGTTTTGGCTATCTCCCTTGTGGGAAGGTATTTTCATATACATTATATAAGAAATAAAATCAATTTTATTTTTAATTTGCTTATTTTTAAGCACCCAACAATTTTATAAATTCTGACATGTATCTCTATCAATAAGATTCCATTTGATGCGCATGCGTCTTATGTGTTTTTCAAAAGTTTAAAAAGTAGAAACATTTACATTTTTTACAGTAACTATGTCAAATACCTACCCACAAGGGAGGTAAGAATGTAGTTTTAAAAATGTTGGAGTACAGTTCCTTTACTTACGAAAAGCGGGAATAGGATCCTTAAAAGTACCAAACCCGATACTGAGCTAGAAATAATAACAACAAAGAAAATGCAAACACGTTTGGTTTACTTTGAAGGTTCCTGTTGATGTCCTATATTTCGAACAAACATTTTAACCGACATGATTTTAGTTGGGTGTATTCTAACTCTGCATATGCTGCATTGCTGGCTTTTATACCAAGCACCATGAGTTTTGAACCGCTTGGTCAGTAACAAAGAAATAAAGTAGCAATTTTTTTATGAATTTTCTATGACAGAATAGTGTTTAATAGCAATCATTCTGTCGCAAGTTATTGAAAAACAGGTGTTGCTTCCGTCCAATTAGAAGTATGTACTTAGCGGAAGTTCTTACCATGTCTGTAAATAGATTGGACAAAGAAACAAAATTAAGTTTGGGCCTTTCATTACTTACACTGTCTCATCACTGAAGGTATGTTGAACAGCAAACAGTACCAGTGTTCAGTTATTTCCAAATACCTAACGACTATGATTTGTTATTGTTACATTTAAAGTCGGTATATTTAATATAGGCAAAACATCGAATAGAGCCTATTGAGTACAAGGCTCCGTTATCACGTGTCCTTTGATTTCAATAGAATAAATAAATTCCAAAAATGGTAAAAGTTTAAGAAAACAAATTAGAGCCAAATCTATATGTGCAAAAGTTGTTTACGGTAAGCCGTATTAGTTGTGTAAACGAAAAGTAATATCCTATAGCAATATTCACAGTTAAATGGTATATGTACAAAAGGATATGTGTGTAGATATATATTTTATAACACACTATACAACTAGCTTATTAAAGGCGTTATCACTTAACTTCCATAGACAGAAAATTGACATTTTAAAGCTTTCTGGTTGAAATAAGTTTTATTGAAGTTCAAACTTATATATTTCAATATGTTATATTGTTTGTGAGCTTATCCTAACTAGAGAGACCTGACTATGGACATTACATAAACTAGAGACTGAACTTAATATATGGGTTGTATGCATACCAAAATAATGTCAATTCTACAATTAAAAGAAATAAAATATTCATTTTAAAAATAGATTAAGTAAATAACTATATAGTCATTTGACATCATGGTATGTTGAACGGTCATGCACGCATTGAGTAAAGCTGTAAAACAAAAGAGAATTACTTTATATTTGCATGTCACTGCGACACCATCGTTATACTTTGGTGAATAACTGCTTTAATTAGTGGGAGAAAAAACCATGCCAAAGATATATCTAGGAAGAACTGTACAGGTATTGCAAAAAAGCTAGAAAGTATCTTTGTACGAACGTTTCCGCCACTAAGGAAGTCGAAGGCATTTAAAAAAATGTATTATTTATAAATAGAACATTCATGATGCACTTTACATAATCATCGCAATTCTGTCTGGATTTCTCTGACCCTGTTATACCAATAGTTTCGACTGTGTAATATTTTATGTGGCCAGTGTATATATCAATATTACCTGCGCCAGTCGTATAAAAAGAATATGAAGGAAACTTAGGAAGGCACGAATTGATTGTATTGTTGTCGTTCTTCTTAATCGTACTTTTCACATACCTTTTGTGAATTTAATTCTATCTTTAAATTACAGCTACAGTGCAGCCTATAAGGTATATCTTAATTTCTTCTGAATACAAAAACATATTGTGTTTGTTAATGTATTATCAATTTGGCACCTCTTAACGCTTGCATTTTGGCGATGGTTAGGTAATATCACAATATGGGAAAATGTTAAGTTTTCATGTTCAAAATCACATATATAGTCATGTCACAGTTGAGCCCCATTTAAATGGGTTATTTTGTCGTAAAATTGTACTCTTTCGATACAGTTTAAGAGACTATTGTGCTGGCTGTAGGTTTATTGGTACCCTCGTCCTGGAACTGTTCATACGACGGGGGAGATTCATCGTACGCTGGTGGATTATCAAGGACGCATTGTTCATAGGATGGTGGTGCGGCAAGAAACGTCATACTGGACCCTCTTGGATGATTTTCTGTAATGAGAAAGATGGTACATTTGCATGTTTTCCTCCAGTATTTATCAACTTAAAGTTTGCATGAAACATTTATGTATTTTTTAATTGGAGTTTCTTTGTGGAATACAGACCTTAAAATATAACACATTTATAATGTTATATATAAGAACAATTATCACTACGTGATTCACATCTTTACTAAGGGTAACTATTATCAGAATCATAAGCTATATATTATATTTCCAGTCTGTAACCTTCCAAAAGAATTCAAATGGTTCCGTTTAATACGCTGACAATAAGCATTTAACAACTGAACAACTACAAGCCACCCTAACCTCGGACTCGAATGAATTCAGATCTATTACCAGACCCTCACATTGATCCTTAGACCACTTTGGAGGAATCGGTCAGTATTAAACAGGGTAATTCTCGATCTGTCAGCTGTCCTATACACTATATCCATACGTCGTGTTACCTACACATGATGTTGTAAGAAAATATGCAACTGCAATAAGAAATTATTATGACAACTGCAGCAGGCTCAGGCTTAAGACATGTTCATTTGTGTCTCTGTTTTACTTTTAATATCTGTGGTAATTTCTATATAACATTTTCATATTTTCTTATCGGATATTCAGTTGGTTGGATTATAGTTTAGACCATGTCACAACAAACCCATTATACATTCTTGCAACGACACGGCAAACACCCTTAGCAGCTTGGATCATCGAAAAAAGTTCCAGCATCGTGGCATTAAATTGAGAGTCTGAGTCTGAATGAATCGTTTTCTCATTTTGGTAGCCATGTTTTGTTGCTGTCGTGAGGTGCCATTTAGTAAAATGATCTAGCCGTTGGTAACAACAACAATAATACATTTTTGTCAAACAAGTTTGGGACTACAAATAAAATTGATCTAAATGATAGTTGGAGATATTAGCCAGGCAGATAAGTCCTATTTTAGGCAAACTCTTGCATTGAGTGATGAATGCATTATTTTTTCACAAACATTTGCATAGACGTGCATGATCTAAAATTTACGTTTGCCCCCTCTAAATCCAAGATGCTCAACATTTTCAAGATGCCCGCCACGTGCCTTCTGGATATGCTAATTTCCCGCTCACATTAGCCAAAAGAAGCAATATTGCATGTCAAATTTTGGAAGTATTGGATACTTTTTTCCTGGGTACCAAAATGTTCGTTAGAGTGCCAAGAAACACAATCTCCAATGTACTCAAAATTAAATTCATTTGGGCTATTACTGGTTTCCATTTAGAAAATGCTTATAACTTTTCCAAAAATGGTGATAGAAGTATAAAACTGGTACTCAATTAAAGGTTATTAAGTGGTCATTATGGTCTATCTATCCATTATGCAAATTAGCACTCGTGAGCATTTATAAATTTAATTTTAATGATAATCTAAAGATATACTTTATTTTTGAAAAGCGAGTTATATTCTTTATATTTAAAAGTAATATTCAAAGAAATTCAACAGTTTCTTAAGTTATTTACATACCACTTCTTGTCTAACACATGTTGGTCTAAGTTTTATATGATTTCGTTTTTTATATGATTTTATGATTTTTTATTATTTTATTATTATTATTTTCATCCAAATTTTGCACATTCAATCATAATGCACAATTTTGCGAAAAGTCTGCTTATAACTAAGCATAACATTGAAGAATAATTATAATATCTTTCCTTAATAGGAGGCTATCTCTTAACTTAGATTGGAAAATATTATTTTTGTAAATTAGCCTACATGCAAATTCATATATCTTAATAAGACTCTAAAAATAAACTTTCTGTTTGAAAAGTTGTTTAGATTGTGTTTTTTAAAAGCATTTTTCAACTTATATATATATACATATAGTGTGTATATATATTATATATATCATGTAAAAACAATATATATATATATATATATATATATATATATATATATATATATATATATATATATATATATATATATATCTATATATATATATATATATATATATATATATATATATATATATATATATATTCAAGTTATATATAAACTCCTACTAGTGTAACACATGTTGGTCTAAGTTTCATATGATTTGGTTCATTTTATTATTTTTAAGATATTTTTTTAATTATTTTAAATCAAACTTTGCCCATTCATTCCTTATGCATAATTTGGCTTGACGTCTCTTTATAACTTACCATAACATTAAAGAATCATTTTATATCTGTTGTTCTTCCTTTAGCCTTTTACATTTATTTAAGAAAAATGAAATTGACAGATGACTATAATGGCTATTCAATAACTGAGTATGGAAATTGGTAGTTTTCATATAGCCCAAATGAGTTTATTTTTGAGTACATTGAAGATTCTGTTTCTAGACACCCTAACGAACATTTACCCATGAAAAAGGTCTAGGGAACCATATCTAGCTGCCGGACTATATAAATGTCTAGGGAACCATATCTAACAGCCGGACTATATAAATGTCTAGGGAACCATATCTAGCTGCCGGACTATATAAAAGTCTAGGGAACAATATCTAACTGCCGGACTATATAAATGTCTAGGAAACCATATCTAACTGCCGGACTATATAAATGTCTAGGAAACCATATCTAACTGCCGGACTATATAAATGTCTAGGGAACCACATCTAGCTGCCGGACTATATAAATGTCTACGGAACAATATCTAACTGCCGGACTATATAAATGTCTAGGGAACCATATCTAGCTGCCGGACTATATAAATGTCTAGGGAACCATATCTAACTGCCGGACTATATAAATTTCTAGGGAACCATATCTAGCTGCCGGACTATATAAATGTCTAGGGAACAATATCTAACTGCCGGACTATATAAATGTCTAGGGAACCATATCTAACTGCCGGACTATATAAATGTCTAGGGAACCATATCTAACTGCCGGACTATATAAAAATCTAGGGAACCATATCTAACTGCCGGACTATATAAATGTCTAGGGAACCATATCTAGCTGCCGGACTATATAAAAGTCTAGGGAACCATATCTAACTGCCGGACTATATAAATGTCTAGGGAACCATATCTAACTGCCGGACTATATAAATTTCTAGGGAACCATATCTAGCTGCCGGACTATATAAATGTCTAGGGAACCATATCTAGCTGCCGGACTATATAAATTTCTAGGGAACCATATCTAACTGCCGGACTATATAAATGTCTAGGGAACCATATCTAACTGCCGGACTATATAAATGTCTAGGGAACCATATCTAGCTGCCGGACTATATAAATGTTTCGTCCTTAGGTGGCTTTACACATTGTTATTGGTTATGAGTCGGTGATGCTAGCCGCCAAATTTGACATACACGTTATAAACGTGTTCTGTTAGTAGTTCACAGTCTCCCGGTAGAACTTACTGAACTAATTTGGCTGTTCATTCGATACTGTTGTCCACTTGCGTGTGTCTATTAAGCTATATTATCAGACTCATTTCGACAATATAATTGTACAAGAGAACAATCACACAAAAATCTCCACAAGAACGTCAAAAGGTAACGTGGAGCCTTGAAGTGTATTGGTAATGTATACCTCAAACTTATATTCGGACTCTGAAAACCAAAATCAGTAGAACATGATCAATCGTTCAGGGTATTAGCATATACATCGTTATTGTGTTAAGATCCTATAGACTCAATATAAGGACGTTTTGGAATAATATAATTAGACAGAACAGAACAGAAATTTTATTTGTACCTAAAGGCCTTAGGCCCATCTTAGGCCCATAATACAATTTACTTAATTATACAACTATACAAAACACGAGTTATGTTATTATCGCTACATTTATCTTCATCCCTTCATAATTTCTTACACATAATAACACAGTTGTTTCAATACTAAATCATTATTTGATGTCATCAGGTTTATAAAAATTATTCTATTTCTACTCCCTTTATACCAACTAAGTAATAACTGATTTCTGGGTCCATCGTATGTGGGACAGATAAACATTACATGGAATTCATCTTCAACAACATGTGTGTTTAATCTTTCTAAACAATGGTTACACAATCTTTCGCTATGTGGTATATTATTGTGGCGTTCAATTTCAATTGCATAATTGTGATTGGAGCAACTAAATGTTGCAAACATCTTTTTGAACTTGAATGGAATTGAAAGAGATAAATACCGCTCTGAATTAAGTAATGTTTTAAACTCTTTATACGTACAACATTTTGGTGATTGGTTTATTTCTGACAACCAGTTCTGCCAAGCAATATCATGTTATCATTGTTTAAAAAGAGAAATAAACAAAGTCACGTCCCCTAAATTCTGATATATCCATGCATGTCCAAATCCATATTTAAAAAGTAATTCCTTTACATTAGTTGCCCAATTACGTCTTTCTAAATCATCTAGCCTTTTTACATTATATAACAGTTTTAGGAGTTCTATCATCTGACATATATAATAGTTTGCACCAATATTTGATACATTTTAAAAGATACTCGGTAACAAGAGGAAAACGACCACATTTACCTAGAGCAATATTATCAGTTGATTTAATACTTAATTCCAATATTGACTTACAAAACTGGATCTGAATCTTTTCGACGGGATAGGACATTACATTTCCCCTAATTTCGGATCCGTAAACTAAAATCGGTTTAACCAAAGAGTCAAACAGTTTGAAGTATTTTTCAACATTCATATAGCCAAATGTTTTTTGAAATCTATTTATGGCTAGAATAGATTTTTTTGCTTGTAATGAAAGTTTTGTTTTGGGCTTTTGTCCATTCTAAATTCGAACTAAAAAATAATCCCATATATTTGTATTCGGAGGTGACATTTACTGGATACCCTCTATAATACCACTTCTCAGAGCTACGTAATCCTCCACTGTTTCTAAATACTGTAATTTCTGTCTTCGATTGATTAATAGACATTCCGTAACTTTCGCAGAAATCAGAAATACTGTTTAACTGCCTTTGTCACTCAACTGCAGTTTCTGCACATATTACTACATCATCTGCATACATCATACATAGCATTTCGAGGATTTTATCTGTAATAAATATTCCCTTATGGCCTTTAGATTTGAGAAAATTCGGTAACTCGTTTATATATAAATTAAAGATAATTGTGCTACTCAAATCCCCCTGTCTTGTTCTGACAGTACATTTAAATGGATCTGTAAAAATATAAGTTGATTTATATGGATCATTAGTTTCCATGCTATTAGACCGCGCACACTGCTTAATAATTTTTTCATACATAATTGACAAATTGATCGTAACAGTCGTAATGGTTCTTAAATTATCAACTTTATGCAGTTTCGTTAATATCTTGCATTAAAATGTGTTAAAAGGATTACATAATACCTAAAAAATATCATGCAACACAATCTTCAAAAATGTATCTATATTTATTAAAGTTTTTGCAGTTTAATTGATTTTTTTAAATAATCAAATCCTGCCAGAAAGCTTCTAAACAAAACTATATTCTTAGCCAAAATCATTGGAGATGATAACGCTTCAAATGACTTCGCGTGAAAAATAATGTCTTTTCACATCCTAATGGTCATGGACAAATCACTAACGTCATAATGACAACTATTTTATCTTGTTGCTGTATGCCCAATGAGGCTGATGTTGACAATCTACATAAGCTGCTCTTTCTGTGCCGCCATGTTTATGTCAGGTTTGGTATTTCTGTGAATATGACAAATGTTCTTACTCGGACTATCACACATAATAGCCCACAGAGGGGTTGTTTTTCATTATTAATTTGGGAACAATCTCCTAATAGTAAAACTACACTTTTATGGCAGTTTACTTACCGCTGTATAACTTCTGAAATGATAACAGCAGTTTCACTTGTGATGTTATTAAATATTCACGATAAGTCAAATGTTTACCCATCACAGTGGATACATGTGGAAATTTCTGAAAGCTTCAGACTAAACTTTTCAGTTAACGATAATTTCATTTTGGGATTCTTCTATCTTGAATGCCACACTATCTCGAAATAGGTCGAATCTAGCACATACATACCACACACAATGAAAAGAATGATTTTCACACTTTTTGGTTTAGTGTGCTTGATTAAAACATCATTGAGCTCTTGGCAGCCATACGATTTATATAAAAGTTGCTATAATTGTTCTACATGTATAAAGTATTTTGGTTTATTCTGCCAAATAAAAATACTTTTACCAAATGGTTTTGATTTTTTAGAATTTGAATATACCAGTTAAAAATTTGTTATACAATTTAGCAGACTTTATACAATAACAATTCCTTTACAAAATAAGCAATATAAAGACGCATGTTTCCTTCTATATCTGGTCGAAAATGTACAGAAATTATTGTCAAAGAGAAATCCACAGTTCCCAGTTTCGGAGCATTTAACCCTATTTGAGATACTTTTTATTTGGAGGTATTGCATTACATTTGCTTTGCCTTAGCAACGGGTGTTCGATGTTCAATGTTCACGTAATTGTCTGAATTCAATGCTAGTTATAAAACAAACGTTATATGCATTATGAGTCAAAGATACATGCAAAAAAAAACGAAAAAAGCAGGCCCGAAATAGGTAGTGATATACGTATATTAGTTTATAGGATAAACTTACATCATAAAGTGCAGGATTGTGTCACTTATCTGTTCAGCTATATGTATCATTAAGGTCTCAAAAGATTAGCCATGTATTTAAAACGATTTAAAGCTCGGCGTAATATAACCTCGGATTTAAAATAGTGTTTGCTGGTATACCTATCAGGTAGATGTCCGCCGTTGTCGGGATGCCGGTGTTGCCACCTGAGTCCATCTGCCGGTGACTGGGCGTAGCACTGGATCCGTTTCTACGCAGTCTCCTGTACCAGCAAATACGCAGACATACTGTCATTGGTAGCAGTAACACACCGAAAATTATAATAAGTGTGTAAGTCCCAGACAATGTTCCAAAATCGCTACTGTAGTCGTCTTCTTCAAATGTTAAATCCGGCGGTTGAAATTCTATGGAGGCTTTTGTTGTAGAATTACACAACAGTGTTTGACCGAATGCCACTGAAAAAAAGTTTTATCACTGTAATTTCTTACTTTAATTTTTTTTAAGTCATCGAAGTCAAGATCATGGCATGATTATAGCCATCATCGTTTTGTTCTCATTTTTCTCAATATTAGCAATAAAAACAACAGTATAGCTATCATACTAATCATCATTATCATCATCATCATCGTCGTCGTCGTCGTCGTCGTCGCCGTCGTCATAATATTTATATTTTTATTTTAAAATAGAAAGAGCAAAGTCAGGTATAGTACGTACAACTTTGAAATAGCATGCACAGTGTTTGTATTGCCTGTCATTTTCAGATAGACTCTAGGCAACTTATATGTTTTCATATGCCCTTTTCACAATAAATTATCCGAAACTGATTTTTTCATTTGTTTGTTTGGAAGACTGTCAATTGCGTTTTGTTGTTTGTTTCTTATTGTTGTTGTTGGTTGTTGTTTTGTGATGGGATTTTTGTAGTTATTTGTTGTTGTTGTTGTTGTTGTTGTTGTTTTTGTTGCTGTTTATAATATATACCTTCCAATACTTTTGCAAATATAAATAATAATTTTAAATAACTTTATTACTTTTTTACGTATGATGCCAATACTGAGTAAATAATATGCCATCCTTTAAACAAGTTGTTATTGTTGTTGTTGTTGTTGTTGTCATATTGATATATTTTCTAACCGTTTACTGACGAGAAAGATCTTTTATAAATAGTGTGCATATACGGACTGATTCTTGCATTTACTGCTATATTGTTTTCAAAAACTTTTCTTCGGTCATATAAAAACTACCGATCTCCTGATGTTGGATGTGGGGTGGGGGACTTTTATTTGTTACACTTTAATGACAATTACTTTTAACAATTTCAATAAGTACAGGTTGGGGATCCGTAAACTCCGGTCTAAACACTACTTTCTCCCCTTTTACCACTTGGCTGTTCCAGGGCAGTAAACGCTGATTTTGTTGTTGTTGTTGTTGTTGTTGTTGTGTATATTGTTTCTTCGGTGTTTTTAATCAATTGTATGTTTATCTTTCATTTGAGTATCTCGTCTAATGCAAGTTTAAATTGTATACATACAGTTAGGTAACGTTGCTACGTTCATATGTGAAAATAAAACTGATGTAATTTATTCTGTGTTAAACAGAATTATTGACAGTGCTATAATACATTTCTTTCAATTAGGAGAAAGGGGAATTATCAGCAGTATATAAGTAATGCATTTTATTAGTACATATTAATTATAAGGTAAGTAGAGTATGGTAATATGTGCTGAGTTTATTTAAAACTGCAATGCCATTAGTTGAATAATAATCACGACCTCCATTTGGTCCGGATTCGCCAAAATGTAAGTGTATTTACGATACCAGGTGGGGTCAATGTTCTAACTCTCTCGGACATTGACCCAGTCAAATAGCTTGACAACAATTTTTACCGGATAGTTATAAATATTTGCAAGTTTCCGTATCGGACATTTATAAGTAAAGCCTGTTTAACTTTCAATATTCCCGGCATGGGGCAATCGATATGATCAGGTCTATATAAATATCAGAACTAGCACAGTGGTGGTGTGTTATGTTCAGGTCTATATAAATATCAGAACTAGCACAGTGGTGGTGTGTTATGGTCAGGTCTATATAAATATCAGAACTGGCACAGTGGTGGTGTGTTATGATCAGGTCTATATAAATATCAGAACTAGCACAGTGGTGGTGTGTTATGGTCAGGTCTATATAAATATCAGAACTAGCACAGTGGTGGTGTGTTATGGTCAGGTCTATATAAATATCAGAACTAGCACAGTGGTGGTGTGTTATGTTCAGGTCTATATAAATATCAGAATTAGCACAGTGGTGGTGTGTTATGGTCAGGTCTATATAAATATCAGAACTAGCACAGTGGTGGTGTGTTATGTTCAGGTCTTTATAAATATCAGAACTAGCACAGTGGTGGTGTGTTATGGTCAGAACTATATAAATATCAGAACTAGCACAGTGGTGGTGTGTTATGGTCAGAACTATATAAATATCAGAACTGGCACAGTGGTGGTGTGTTATGGTCAGAACTATATAAATATCAGAACTAGCACAGTGGTGGTGTGTTATGGTCAGGTCTATATAAATATCAGAACTAGCACAGTGGTGGTGTGTTATGGTCAGAACTATATAAATATCAGAACTGGCACAGTGGTGGTGTGTTATGGTCAGGTCTATATAAATATCAGACGTGGCACAGTGGTGGTGTGTTATGGTCAGGTCTATATAAATATCAGAATTAGCACAGTGGTGGTGTGTTATGATCAGGTCTATATAAATATCAGAACTAGCACAGTGGTGGTGTGTTATGGTCAGGTCTATATAAATATCAGACGTGGCACAGTGGTGGTGTGTTATGGTCAGGTCTATATAAATATCAGAATTAGCACAGTGGTGGTGTGTTATGATCAGGTCTATATAAATATCAGAACTAGCACAGTGGTGGTGTGTTATGGTCAAGTCTAAATAAATATCAGAACTAGCACAGTAGTGATGTGTTATGGTCAGGTCTATATAAATATCAGAACTAGCACAGTGGTGGTATGTTATGTTCAGGTCTATATAAATATCAGAACTGGCACAGTGGTGGTGTGTTATGGTCAGGTCTATATAAATATCAGAATTAGCACAGTGGTATGTGTTATGGTCAGGTCTATATAAATATCAGAACTAGCACAGTGGTGGTGTGTTATGGTCAGGTCTATATACATATCAGAACCAGCACAGTGGTGGTGTGTTATGGTCAGGTCTATATTAATATCAGAACTAGCACAGTGGTGGTGTGTTATGGTCAGGTCTATATAAATATCAGAACTAGCACAGTGGTGGTGTGTTATAGTCAGGTCTATATAAATATCAGAACTAGCACAGTGGTGGTGTGTTATGGTCAGGTCTATATAAATATCAGAACTAGCTCTGTGGTGGTGTGTTATGGTCAGCTCTATATAAATATCAGAACAAGCACAGTGGTGGTGTGTTATGGTCGGGTCTATATAAATATTAGAACTAGCTCTGTGGTGGTGTGTTATGGTCAGCTCTATATAAATATCAGAACTGGCACAGTGGTGGTGTGTTATGGTAAGGATATATAAATATCAGACGTGGCACAGTGGTGGTGTGTTATGGTCAGGTCTATATAAATATCAGAACAAGCACAGTGGTGGTGTGTTATGGTCGGGTCTATATAAATATCAGAACTAGCTCTGTGGTGGTGTGTTATGGTCAGCTCTATATAAATATCAGAACAAGCACAGTGGTGGTGTGTTATGGTCGGGTCTATATAAATATCAGAACTAACACAGTGGTGGTGTGTTTTGGTCAGGTCTATATAAATATCAGAACTAGCACAGTGGTGGTGTGTTATGGTCAGGTCTATACAAATATCAGAACTAGCACAGTGGTGGTGTGTTATGGTCAGGTCTATATAAATATCAGAACTGGCACAGTGGTCGTGTGTTATGGTCAGGTCTATATAAATATCTGACGTGGCACAGTGGTGGTGTGTTATGGTCAGGTCTATATAAATATCAGAACAAGCACAGTGGTGGTGTGTTATGGTCGGGTCTATATAAATATCAGAACTAGCTCTGTGGTGGTGTGTTATGGTCAGCTCTATATAAATATCAGAACTGGCACAGTGGTGGTGTGTTATAGTAAGGATATATAAATATCAGACGTGGCACAGTGGTGGTGTGTTATGGTCAGGTCTATATAAATATCAGAACAAGCACAGTGGTGGTGTGTTATGGTCGGGTCTATATAAATATCAGAACTAGCTCTGTGGTGGTGTGTTATGGTCAGCTCTATATAAATATCAGAACAAGCACAGTGGTGGTGTGTTATGGTCGGGTCTATACAAATATAAGAACTACCTCTGTGGTGGTGTGTTATGGTCAGGTCTATATAAATATCAGAACAAGCACAGTGGTGGTGTGTTATGGTCGGGTCTATATAAATATAAGAACTACCTCTGTGGTGGTGTGTTGGTCAGGTCTATATAAATATCAGAACAAGCACAGTGGTGGTGTGTTATGGTCGGGTCTATATAAATATCAGAACTAGCTCTGTGGTGGTGTGTTATGGTCAGATCTATATAAAAACAGAACCAGCACAGTGGTGGTGTGTTATGGTCGGGTCTATACAAATATAAGAACTACCTCTGTGGTGGTGTGTTATGGTCAGGTCTATATAAATATCAGAACAAGCACAGTGGTGGTGTGTTATGGTCAGGTCTATATAAATATCAGAACTAGCTCTGTGGTGGTGTGTTATGGTCAGCTCTATATAAATATCAGAACTGGCACAATGGTCGTGTGTTATGGTCAGGTCTATATAAATATCAGGCGTGGCACAGTGGTGGTGTGTTATGGAAAGGTCTATATAAATATCAGAACTAGCACAGTGGTTGTGTGTTATGGAAAGGACTACATAAATATCAGAACTGACACAGTGGTGGTGTGTTATGGTCAGGTCTATAAAAATATCCGCTTGCACAGTGGTGGTGTGTTATGGTCAGGTCTATATAAATTTCAGAACTATCACATTGGTGGTGTGTTATGGTAAGGTCTATATAAATAACAGCACTAGCACAGTGGTTGTCTGTTATGGTTAGGTCTATATAAATATAAGCCCTAGCACAGTGGTGGTGTGTAATTGTCAGGTCTATATAAATATCAGCCCTAGCACAGTGGTGGTGTGTTATGGTCAGGTCTATATAAATATAAGCCCTAGCACAGTGGTGGTGTGTTATGGTCAGGTCTATATAAATATCAGAACTATCACAGTGGTGGTGTGTTATGGTCAGGTCTATATAAATATAAGCCATATCACAGTGGTGGTGCGTTATGGTCAGATCTATTTAAATATCAGCCCTATCACAGTGGTGGTGTGTTATGGTAAGGTCTATATAAATATCAAAACTAGCACAGTGGTGGTGTGTTATGATCAGGTCTATATAAATATCAGAACTAGCACTGTGGTAGTGTGTTATGGTCAGATCTATATAAATATCAGTACTGGCACAGTGGTGGTGTGTTATGATCAGGTCTATATAAATATCAGAACTAGCACAATGGTGGTGTGTTATGGTCAGGTCTATATAAATATCAGAACTAGCACAGTGGTGGTGTGTTATGGTCAGGTCTATATAAATATCAGACGTGGCACAGTGGTGGTGTGTTATGGTCAGGTCTATATAAATATCAGAACTAGCACAGTGGTGGTGTGTTATGGTCAGGTCTATATAAATAACAGCACTAGCACAGTGGTTGTGTGTTATGGTCAGGCCTAAATAAATATCAGAACTAGCACAGTGGTTGTGTGTTATGGTCAGGTCTATATAAATATCAAAACTAGCACAGTGGTGGTGTGTTATGGTCAGGTCTATATAAATATCAGAACTAGCACAGTGGTGTGTGTTATGGTCAGGTCTATATAAATATCAGAACTAGCACAGTGGTGTGTTATGGTCAGGTCTATATAAATATCAGAACTATAACAGGTGTGGTGTGTTATGGTCAGGTCTATATAAATATCAGAACTATAACAGGTGTGGTGTGTTATGGTCAGGTCTATATAAATATCAGAACTAGCACAGTGGTGTGTGTTATGGTCAGGTCTATATAAATATCAGAACTAGCACAGTGGTGGTGTGTTATGGTCAGGTCTATATAAATATCAGAACTAGCACAGTGGTGTGTTATGGTCAGGTCTATATAAATATCAGAACTATAACAGGTGTGGTGTGTTATGGTCAGGTCTAAATAAATATCAGAACTAGCACAGTGGTGGTGTGTTATGGTCAGGTCTATATAAATATCAGAACTAGCACAGTGGTGGTGTGTTATGGTCAGGTCTATATAAATATCAGACGTGGCACAGTGATGTGTGTTATGGTCTGGTCTATATAAATATCAGAACTATAACAGTGTGGTGTGTTATGGTCAGGTCTATATAAATATCAGAACTAGCACAGTGGTGTGTGTTATGGTGGTCAGGTCTATATAAATATCAGAACTAGCACAGTGGTGGTGTGTTATGGTCAGGTCTATATAAATATCAGAACTAACAGTGTGGTGTGTTATGGTCAGGTCTATATAAATATCAGAACTAGCACAGTGGTGTGTGTTATGGTCAGGTCTATATAAATATCAGAACTAGCACAGTGGTGGTGTGTTATGGTCAGGTCTATATAAATATCAGAACTAGCACAGTGTGTGTGTTATGGTCAGGTCTATATAAATATCAGAACTAGCACAGTGGTGTGTGTTATGGTCAGGTCTATATAAATATCAGAACTAGCACAGTGGTGTGTGTTATGGTCAGGTCTATATAAATATCAGAACTAACAGTGTGTGTGTGTTATGGTCAGGTCTATATAAATATCAGAACTAGCACAGTGGTGTGTGTTATGGTCAGGTCTATATAAATATCAGACGTGGCACAGTGGTGGTGTGTTATGGTCAGGTCTATATAAATATCAGAACTATAACAGGTGTGGTGTGTTATGGTCAGGTCTATATAAATATCAGACTAGCACAGTGGTGTGTGTTATGGTCTGGTCTATATAAATATCAGAACTAGCACAGTGGTGTTGTTATGGTCTGGTCTATATAAATATCAGAACTAGCACAGTGGTGTGTTATGGTCAGGTCTATATAAATATCAGAACTATAACAGGTGTGGTGTGTTATGGTCAGGTCTAAATAAATATCAGAACTAGCACAGTGGTGTGTTATGGTCTGGTCTATATAATATCAGAACTAGCACAGTGGTGTGTTATGGTCAGGTCCTATATAAATATCAGAACTAGCACAGTGGTGTGTTATGGTCAGGTCATATAAATATCAGAACTATAACAGGTGTGGTGTGTTGGTCAGGTCTAAATAAATATCAGAACTAGCACAGTGGTGTGTTATGGTCTGGTCTATATAAATATCAGAACTAGCAACAGTGGTGTGTTATGGTCAGGTCTAATATAAATATCAGAACTAGCACAGTGGTGTGTTATGGTCTGGTCTATATAAATATCAGAACTAGCACAGTGTGTGTGTTATGGTCAGGTCTATATAAATATCAGAACTATCACAGGTGTGTGTGTGTTATGGTCAGGTCTAGATAAATATCAGAACTAGCACAGTGGTGTGTTATGGTCAGGGTCTATATAAATATCAGAACTAGCACAGTGGCAGAGTGTTATGGTCAGGTTTATATAAATATCAGCCCTAGCACATTGGTGATGTGTTATGGTCAGGTCTATATAAATATCAGAACTAGCACAGTGGTGGTGTGTTATGGTCAGGTCTATATAAATATCAAAACTAGCACAGTGGTGGTGTGTTATGGTCAGGTCTATATAAATATCAGAACTAGCACAGTGGTGGTGTGTTATGGTCAGGTCTATATAAATATCAAAACTAGCACAGTGGTGGTGTGTTATGGTCAGGTCTATATAAATATCAGAACTAGCACAGTGGTGGTGTGTTATGGTCAGGTCTATATAAATATCAAACTAGCACAGGTGTGGTGTGTTATGGTCAGGTCTATATAAATATCAGAACTAGCACAGTGTGTGTTATGTCAGGTCTATATAAATATCAGAACTAGCACAGTGGCAGAGTGTTATGGTCAGGTTTATATAAATATCATCCCTAGCACATTGGTGATGTGTTATGGTCAGGTCTATATAAATATCAGAACTAGCACAGTGGTGGTGTGTTATGGTCAGGTCTATATAAATATCAAAACTAGCACAGTGGTGGTGTGTTATGGTCAGGTCTATATAAATATCAGCCCTAGCACATTGGTGATGTGTTATGGTCAGGTCTATATAAATATCAGAACTAGCACAGTGGTGGTGTGTTATGGTCAGGTCTATATAAATATCAGAACTAGCACATTGGTGATGTGTTATGGTCAGGTCTATATAAATATCAGAACTAGCACAGTGGTGGTGTGTTATGGTCAGGTCTATATAAATATCAGAACTAGCACATTGGTGATGTGTTATGGTCAGGTCTATATAAATATCAGAACTAGCACAGTGGTGGTGTGTTATGGTCAGGTCTATATAAATATCAAAACTAGCACAGTGGTGGTGTGTTATGGTCAGGTCTATATAAATATCAGAACTAGCACAGTGGTGGTGTGTTATGGTCAGGTCTATATAAATATCAAAACTAGCACAGGTGTGGTGTGTTATGGTCAGGTCTATATAAATATCAGAACTAGCACAGTGGTGTGTTATGGTCAGGTCTATATAAATATCAGAACTAGCACAGTGGCAGAGTGTTATGGTCAGGTTTATATAAATATCAGCCCTAGCACATTGGTGATGTGTTATGGTCAGGTCTATATAAATATCAGAACTAGCACAGTGGTGGTGTGTTATGGTCAGGTCTATATAAATATCAAAACTAGCACAGTGGTGGTGTGTTATGGTCAGGTCTATATAAATATCAGCCCTAGCACATTGGTGATGTGTTATGGTCAGGTCTATATAATATCAGAACTAGCACAGTGGTGGTGTGTTATGGTCAGGTCTATATAAATATCAGAACTAGCACATTGGTGATGTGTTATGGTCAGGTCTATATAAATATCAGAACTAGCACAGTGGTGGTGTGTTATGGTCAGGTCTATATAAATATCAGAACTAGCACATTGGTGATGTGTTATGGTCAGGTCTATATAAATATCAGAACTAGCACAGTGGTGGTGTGTTATGGACAGGTCTATATAAATATCAGCCCTAGCACATTGGTGATGTGTTATGGTCAGGTCTATATAAATATCAGAACTGGCACAGTGGTGATGTGTTATGGTCAGGTCTATAAATAACATCATTTTAGAATTTGAAATGAAATAAAAACAAAGTCACAAAGTAGGAATCGAACTCGGCACGTTCTACATGTCGCTGTTCAAAGCACTAGATAGTGTTGTGTACTGCGTAAGAAGCCTTTTCAATACAAGTAAACATTAAAAGTGTCTGTATATCGGCGAAGAATAATTATTCCACTGGCGGAAAGTAATTACTGCTATTTGAATGTTGCCGTTCTATTGTATACTGGAAAAGGTTAGACCGATTATAAATCGACTGTGGTCTAGTCTACTGACAAGCACAGTGGTGGTGTGTTATGGTCATGTCTATATAAATATCAGAACTAAAAAAGTGGTGGTGTGCTGAGGTCAGGTCTATATAAATATCAGAACTGGCACAGTGGTGGTGTGTTATGGTCAGGTCTATATAAATATCAGAACTGGCACATTGGTGGTGTGTTATGGTCAGGTCTATATAAATATCAGCCCTAGCACATTGGTGGTGTGTTATGGTCAGGTCTATATAAATATCAGAACTAGCACAGTGGTGGTGTGTTATGGTCAGGTCTATATAAATATCAGAACTGGCACAGTGGTGGTGTGTTATGGTCAGGTCTATATAAATATCAGAACTAGCACAGTGGTGGTGTGTTTTGGTCAGGTCTATATAAATATCAGAACTAGCACAGTGGTGGTGTGTTATGGTCAGGTCTATACAAATATCAGAACTAGCACAGTGGTGGTGTGTTATGGTCAGGTCTATATAAATATCAGAACTGGCACAGTGGTCGTGTGTTATGGTCAGGTCTATATAAATATCTGACGTGGCACAGTGGTGGTGTGTTATGGTCAGGTCTATATAAATATCAGAACAAGCACAGTGGTGGTGTGTTATGGTCGGGTCTATATAAATATCAGAACTAGCTCTGTGGTGGTGTGTTATGGTCAGCTCTATATAAATATCAGAACTGGCACAGTGGTTGTGTGTTATGGTCAGGTCTATATAAATATCAGACGTGGCACAGTGGTGGTGTGTTATGGTCAGGTCTATATAAATATCAGAACTGGCACAGTGGTGGTGTGTTATGGTCAGGTCTATATAAATATCAGAACTAGCACAGTGGTGGTGTGTTATGGTCAGGTCTATATAAATATCAGAACTGGCACAGTGGTGGTGTGTTATGGTCAGGTCTATATAAATATCAGACGTGGCACAGTGGTGGTGTGTTATGGTCAGGTCTATATAAATATCAGCACTAGCACAGTGGTGGTGTGTTATGGTAAGGATATATAAATATCGGAACTAGCACAGTGGTGGTGTGTTATGTTCAGGTCTATATAAATATCAGAACTAGCACAGTGGTGGTGTGTTATGGTCAGGTCTATATAAATATCAGAACTGGCACAGTGGTGGTGTGTTATGGTCAGGTCTATATAAATATCAGAACTTTCACAATGGTGGTGTGTTATGTTCAGGTCTATATAAATATCAGAACTGGCACAGTGGTAGTGTGTTATGGTCAGGTCTATACAAATATCAGAACTAGCACAGTGGTGGTGTGTTATGGTAAGGTCTATATAAATATCAGAACTGGCACAGTGGTTGTGTGTTATGGTCAGGTCTATATAAATATCAGACGTGGCACAGTGGTTGTGTGCTATGGTCAGGTCTATATAAATATCAGAACAAGCACAGTGGTGGTGTGTTATGGTCGGGTCTATATAAATATAAGAACTACCTCTGTGGTGGTGTGTTATGGTCAGGTCTATATAAAAACAGAACCAGCACAGTGGTTGTGTGTTATGGTCAGATCTATATAAATATCAGACGTGGCACAGTGGTGATGTGTTATGGTCAGGTCTATATAAATATCAGAACTAGCACAGTGGTGGTGTGTTATGGTCAGCTCTATATAAATATCAGAACTGGCACAATGGTTGTGTGTTATGGTCAGATCTATATAAATATCAGACGTGGCACAGTGGTGGGGTGTTATGGAAAGGTCTATATAAATATCAGGCGTGGCACAGTGGTGGTGTGTTATGGAAAGGTCTATATAAATATCAGAACTAGCACAGTGGTTGTGTGTTATGGAAAGGTCTACATAAATATCAGAACTGGCACAGTGGTGGTGTGTTATGGTCAGGTCTATAAAAATATCCGCTTGCACAGTGGTGGTGTGTTATGGTCAGGTCTATATAAATTTCAGAACTATCACATTGGTGGTTATTTATGGTAAGGTCTACATAAATAACAGCACTAGCACAGTGGTTGTCTGTTATGGTTAGGTCTATATAAATATAAGCCCTAGCACAGTGGTGGTGTGTTATGGTCAGATCTATATAAATATCAGCCCTAGCACAGTGGTGGTGTGTTATGGTCAGGTCTATATAAATATCAGAACTAGCACAGTGGTGGTGTGTTATGGTCAGGTCTATATAAATATCAGAACTATCACAGTGGTGGTGTGTTATGGTCAGGTCTATATAAATATAAGCCATATCACAGTGGTGGTGTGTTATGGTCAGGTCTATATAAATTTCAGAACTATCACATTGGTGGTGTTTTATGGTAAGGTCTATATAAATAACAGCACTAGCACAGTGGTTGTCTGTTATGGTTAGGTCTATATAAATATCAGCCCTAGCACAGTGGTGGTGTGTTATGGTCAGGTCTATATAAATATCAGCCCTAGCACAGTGGTGGTGTGTTATGGTCAGGTCTATATAAATATAAGCCCTAGCACAGTGGTGGTGTGTTATGGTCAGGTCTATATAAATATCAGAACTATCACAGTAGTGTTGTGTTATGGTCAGGTCTATATAAATAAAAGCCATATCACAGTGGTGGTGTATTATGGTCAGATCTATTTAAATATCAGCCCTAGCACAGTGGTGGTGTGTTATGGTAAGGTCTATATAAATATCAAAACTAGCACAGTGGTGGTGTGTTATGATCAGGTCTATATAAATATCAGAACTAGCACTGTGGTAGTGTGTTATGGTCAGATCTATATAAATATCAGTACTGGCACAGTGGTGGTGTGTTATGATCAGGTCTATATAAATATCAGAACTAGCACAATGGTGGTGTGTTATGGTCAGGTCTATATAAATATCAGAACTAGCACAGTGGTGGTGTGTTATGGTCAGGTCTATATAAATATCAGACGTGGCACAGTGGTGGTGTGTTATGGTCAGGTCTATATAAATATCAGAACTAGCACAGTGGTGTGTTGTTATGGTCAGGTCTATATAAATAACAGCACTAGCACAGTGGTTGTGTGTTATGGTCAGGCCTAAATAAATATCAGAACTAGCACAGTGGTTGTGTGTTATGGTCAGGTCTATATAAATATCAAAACTAGCACAGTGGTGGTGTGTTATGGTCAGGTCTATATAAATATCAGAACTAGCACAGTGGTGTGTGTTATGGTCAGGTCTATATAAATATCAGAACTAGCACAGTGGTGTGTGTTATGGTCAGGTCTATATAAATATCAGAACTATAACAGGTGTGGTGTGTTATGGTCAGGTCTATATAAATATCAGAACTATAACAGGTGTGGTGTGTTATGGTCAGGTCTATATAAATATCAGAACTAGCACAGTGGTGTGTGTTATGGTCAGGTCTATATAAATATCAGAACTAGCACAGTGGTGGTGTGTTATGGTCAGGTCTATATAAATATCAGAACTAGCACAGTGGTGTGTTATGGTCAGGTCTATATAAATATCAGAACTATAACAGGTGTGGTGTGTTATGGTCAGGTCTAAATAAATATCAGAACTAGCACAGTGGTGGTGTGTTATGGTCAGGTCTATATAAATATCAGAACTAGCACAGTGGTGGTGTGTTATGGTCAGGTCTATATAAATATCAGACGTGGCACAGTGATGTGTGTTATGGTCTGGTCTATATAAATATCAGAACTATAACAGGTGTGGTGTGTTATGGTCAGGTCTATATAAATATCAGAACTAGCACAGTGGTGTGTGTTATGGTCAGGTCTATATAAATATCAGAACTATAACAGGTGTGGTGTGTTATGGTCAGGTCTATATAAATATCAGAACTAGCTCTGTGGTGGTGTGTTATGGTCAGGTCTATATAAATATCAGAACTATAACAGGTGTGGTGTGTTATGGTCAGGTCTATATAAATATCAGAACTAGCACAGTGGTGTGTGTTATGGTCAGGTCTATATAAATATCAGACGTGGCACAGTGGTGGTGTGTTATGGTCAGGTCTATATAAATATCAGACGTGGCACAGTGATGTGTGTTATGGTCTGGTCTATATAAATATCAGAACTAGCACAGTGATGTGTGTTATGGTCAGGTCTATATAAATATCAGAACTAGCACAGTGATGTGTGTTATGGTCTGGTCTATATAAATATCAGAACTATAACAGGTGTGGTGTGTTATGGTCAGGTCTATATAAATATCAGAACTAGCACAGTGGTGTGTGTTATGGTCAGGTCTATATAAATATCAGACGTGGCACAGTGGTGGTGTGTTATGGTCAGGTCTATATAAATATCAGAACTATAACAGGTGTGGTGTGTTATGGTCAGGTCTATATAAATATCAGAACTAGCACAGTGGTGTGTGTTATGGTCTGGTCTATATAAATATCAGAACTAGCACAGTGGTGTGTGTTATGGTCTGGTCTATATAAATATCAGAACTAGCACAGTGGTGTGTTATGGTCAGGTCTATATAAATATCAGAACTATAACAGGTGTGGTGTGTTATGGTCAGGTCTAAATAAATATCAGAACTAGCACAGTGGTGTGTTATGGTCTGGTCTATATAAATATCAGAACTAGCACAGTGGTGTGTTATGGTCAGGTCTATATAAATATCAGAACTAGCACAGTGGTGTGTTATGGTCAGGTCTATATAAATATCAGAACTATAACAGGTGTGGTGTGTTATGGTCAGGTCTAAATAAATATCAGAACTAGCACAGTGGTGTGTTATGGTCTGGTCTATATAAATATCAGAACTAGCACAGTGGTGTGTTATGGTCAGGTCTATATAAATATCAGAACTATAACAGGTGTGGTGTGTTATGGTCAGGTCTAGATAAATATCAGAACTAGCACAGTGGTGTGTTATGGTCTGGTCTATATAAATATCAGAACTAGCACAGTGGCAGAGTGTTATGGTCAGGTTTATATAAATATCAGCCCTAGCACATTGGTGATGTGTTATGGTCAGGTCTATATAAATATCAGAACTAGCACAGTGGTGGTGTGTTATGGTCAGGTCTATATAAATATCAAAACTAGCACAGTGGTGGTGTGTTATGGTCAGGTCTATATAAATATCAGCCCTAGCACATTGGTGATGTGTTATGGTCAGGTCTATATAAATATCAGAACTAGCACAGTGGTGGTGTGTTATGGTCAGGTCTATATAAATATCAGAACTAGCACATTGGTGATGTGTTATGGTCAGGTCTATATAAATATCAGAACTAGCACAGTGGTGGTGTGTTATGGTCAGGTCTATATAAATATCAGAACTAGCACATTGGTGATGTGTTATGGTCAGGTCTATATAAATATCAGAACTAGCACAGTGGTGGTGTGTTATGGACAGGTCTATATAAATATCAGCCCTAGCACATTGGTGATGTGTTATGGTCAGGTCTATATAAATATCAGAACTGGCACAGTGGTGATGTGTTATGGTCAGGTCTATAAATAACATCATTTTAGAATTTGAAATGAAATAAAAACAAAGTCACAAAGTAGGAATCGAACTCGGCACGTTCTACATGTCGCTGTTCAAAGCACTAGATAGTGTTGTGTACTGCGTAAGAAGCCTTTTCAATACAAGTAAACATTAAAAGTGTCTGTATATCGGCGAAGAATAATTATTCCACTGGCGGAAAGTAATTACTGCTATTTGAATGTTGCCGTTCTATTGTATACTGGAAAAGGTTAGACCGATTATAAATCGACTGTGGTCTAGTCTACTGACAAGCACAGTGGTGGTGTGTTATGGTCATGTCTATATAAATATCAGAACTAAAAAAGTGGTGGTGTGCTGAGGTCAGGTCTATATAAATATCAGAACTGGCACAGTGGTGGTGTGTTATGGTCAGGTCTATATAAATATCAGAACTGGCACATTGGTGGTGTGTTATGGTCAGGTCTATATAAATATCAGCCCTAGCACATTGGTGGTGTGTTATGGTCAGGTCTATATAAATATCAGAACTAGCACAGTGGTGGTGTGTTATGGTCAGGTCTATATAAATATCAGAACTGGCACAGTGGTGGTGTGTTATGGTCAGGTCTATATAAATATCAGAACTAGCACAGTGGTGGTGTGTTTTGGTCAGGTCTATATAAATATCAGAACTAGCACAGTGGTGGTGTGTTATGGTCAGGTCTATACAAATATCAGAACTAGCACAGTGGTGGTGTGTTATGGTCAGGTCTATATAAATATCAGAACTGGCACAGTGGTCGTGTGTTATGGTCAGGTCTATATAAATATCTGACGTGGCACAGTGGTGGTGTGTTATGGTCAGGTCTATATAAATATCAGAACAAGCACAGTGGTGGTGTGTTATGGTCGGGTCTATATAAATATCAGAACTAGCTCTGTGGTGGTGTGTTATGGTCAGCTCTATATAAATATCAGAACTGGCACAGTGGTTGTGTGTTATGGTCAGGTCTATATAAATATCAGACGTGGCACAGTGGTGGTGTGTTATGGTCAGGTCTATATAAATATCAGAACTGGCACAGTGGTGGTGTGTTATGGTCAGGTCTATATAAATATCAGAACTAGCACAGTGGTGGTGTGTTATGGTCAGGTCTATATAAATATCAGAACTGGCACAGTGGTGGTGTGTTATGGTCAGGTCTATATAAATATCAGACGTGGCACAGTGGTGGTGTGTTATGGTCAGGTCTATATAAATATCAGCACTAGCACAGTGGTGGTGTGTTATGGTAAGGATATATAAATATCAGAACTAGCACAGTGGTGGTGTGTTATGTTCAGGTCTATATAAATATCAGAACTAGCACAGTGGTGGTGTGTTATGGTCAGGTCTATATAAATATCAGAACTGGCACAGTGGTGGTGTGTTATGGTCAGGTCTATATAAATATCAGAACTTTCACAATGGTGGTGTGTTATGTTCAGGTCTATATAAATATCAGAACTGGCACAGTGGTAGTGTGTTATGGTCAGGTCTATACAAATATCAGAACTAGCACAGTGGTGGTGTGTTATGGTAAGGTCTATATAAATATCAGAACTGGCACAGTGGTTGTGTGTTATGGTCAGGTCTATATAAATATCAGACGTGGCACAGTGGTTGTGTGCTATGGTCAGGTCTATATAAATATCAGAACAAGCACAGTGGTGGTGTGTTATGGTCGGGTCTATATAAATATAAGAACTACCTCTGTGGTGGTGTGTTATGGTCAGGTCTATATAAAAACAGAACCAGCACAGTGGTTGTGTGTTATGGTCAGATCTATATAAATATCAGACGTGGCACAGTGGTGATGTGTTATGGTCAGGTCTATATAAATATCAGAACTAGCACAGTGGTGGTGTGTTATGGTCAGCTCTATATAAATATCAGAACTGGCACAATGGTTGTGTGTTATGGTCAGATCTATATAAATATCAGACGTGGCACAGTGGTGGGGTGTTATGGAAAGGTCTATATAAATATCAGGCGTGGCACAGTGGTGGTGTGTTATGGAAAGGTCTATATAAATATCAGAACTAGCACAGTGGTTGTGTGTTATGGAAAGGTCTACATAAATATCAGAACTGGCACAGTGGTGGTGTGTTATGGTCAGGTCTATAAAAATATCCGCTTGCACAGTGGTGGTGTGTTATGGTCAGGTCTATATAAATTTCAGAACTATCACATTGGTGGTTATTTATGGTAAGGTCTACATAAATAACAGCACTAGCACAGTGGTTGTCTGTTATGGTTAGGTCTATATAAATATAAGCCCTAGCACAGTGGTGGTGTGTTATGGTCAGGTCTATATAAATATCAGCCCTAGCACAGTGGTGGTGTGTTATGGTCAGGTCTATATAAATATCAGAACTAGCACAGTGGTGGTGTGTTATGGTCAGGTCTATATAAATATCAGAACTATCACAGTGGTGGTGTGTTATGGTCAGGTCTATATAAATATAAGCCATATCACAGTGGTGGTGTGTTATGGTCAGGTCTATATAAATTTCAGAACTATCACATTGGTGGTGTGTTATGGTAAGGTCTATATAAATAACAGCACTAGCACAGTGGTTGTCTGTTATGGTTAGGTCTATATAAATATAAGCCCTAGCACAGTGGTGGTGTGTTATGGTCAGGTCTATATAAATATCAGCCCTAGCACAGTGGTGGTGTGTTATGGTCAGGTCTATATAAATATAAGCCCTAGCACAGTGGTGGTGTGTTATGGTCAGGTCTATATAAATATCAGAACTATCACAGTAGTGTTGTGTTATGGTCAGGTCTATATAAATAAAAGCCATATCACAGTGGTGGTGTGTTATGGTCAGATCTATTTAAATATCAGCCCTAGCACAGTGGTGGTGTGTTATGGTAAGGTCTATATAAATATCAAAACTAGCACAGTGGTGGTGTGTTATGGTCAGGTCTATATAAATATCAGAACTAGCACTGTGGTAGTGTGTTATGGTCAGGTCTATATAAATATCAGTACTGGCACAGTGGTGGTGTGTTATGATCAGGTCTATATAAATATCAGAACTAGCACAATGGTGGTGTGTTATGGTCAGGTCTATATAAATATCAGAACTAGCACAGTGGTGGAGTGTTATGGTAAGATCTATATAAATATCAGACGTGGCACAGTGGTGGTGTGTTATGGTCAGGTCTATATAAATATCAGAACTAGCACAGTGGTGTGTTATGGTCTGGTCTATATAAATATCAGAACTAGCACAGTGGTGTGTGTTATGGTCTGGTCTATATAAATATCAGAACTAGCACAGTGGTGTGTGTTATGGTCAGGTCTATATAAATATCAGACGTGGCACAGTGGTGGTGTGTTATGGTCAGGTCTATATAAATATCAGAACTATAACAGGTGTGGTGTGTTATGGTCAGGTCTATATAAATATCAGAACTAGCACAGTGGTGTGTGTTATGGTCTGGTCTATATAAATATCAGAACTAGCACAGTGGTGTGTGTTATGGTCTGGTCTATATAAATATCAGAACTAGCACAGTGGTGTGTTATGGTCAGGTCTATATAAATATCAGAACTATAACAGGTGTGGTGTGTTATGGTCAGGTCTAAATAAATATCAGAACTAGCACAGTGGTGTGTTATGGTCTGGTCTATATAAATATCAGAACTAGCACAGTGGTGTGTTATGGTCAGGTCTATATAAATATCAGAACTAGCACAGTGGTGTGTTATGGTCAGGTCTATATAAATATCAGAACTATAACAGGTGTGGTGTGTTATGGTCAGGTCTAAATAAATATCAGAACTAGCACAGTGGTGTGTTATGGTCTGGTCTATATAAATATCAGAACTAGCACAGTGGTGTGTTATGGTCAGGTCTATATAAATATCAGAACTATAACAGGTGTGGTGTGTTATGGTCAGGTCTAGATAAATATCAGAACTAGCACAGTGGTGTGTTATGGTCTGGTCTATATAAATATCAGAACTAGCACAGTGGCAGAGTGTTATGGTCAGGTTTATATAAATATCAGCCCTAGCACATTGGTGATGTGTTATGGTCAGGTCTATATAAATATCAGAACTAGCACAGTGGTGGTGTGTTATGGTCAGGTCTATATAAATATCAAAACTAGCACAGTGGTGGTGTGTTATGGTCAGGTCTATATAAATATCAGCCCTAGCACATTGGTGATGTGTTATGGTCAGGTCTATATAAATATCAGAACTAGCACAGTGGTGGTGTGTTATGGTCAGGTCTATATAAATATCAGAACTAGCACATTGGTGATGTGTTATGGTCAGGTCTATATAAATATCAGAACTAGCACAGTGGTGGTGTGTTATGGTCAGGTCTATATAAATATCAGAACTAGCACATTGGTGATGTGTTATGGTCAGGTCTATATAAATATCAGAACTAGCACAGTGGTGGTGTGTTATGGACAGGTCTATATAAATATCAGCCCTAGCACATTGGTGATGTGTTATGGTCAGGTCTATATAAATATCAGAACTGGCACAGTGGTGATGTGTTATGGTCAGGTCTATAAATAACATCATTTTAGAATTTGAAATGAAATAAAAACAAAGTCACAAAGTAGGAATCGAACTCGGCACGTTCTACATGTCGCTGTTCAAAGCACTAGATAGTGTTGTGTACTGCGTAAGAAGCCTTTTCAATACAAGTAAACATTAAAAGTGTCTGTATATCGGCGAAGAATAATTATTCCACTGGCGGAAAGTAATTACTGCTATTTGAATGTTGCCGTTCTATTGTATACTGGAAAAGGTTAGACCGATTATAAATCGACTGTGGTCTAGTCTACTGACAAGCACAGTGGTGGTGTGTTATGGTCATGTCTATATAAATATCAGAACTAAAAAGTGGTGGTGTGCTGAGGTCAGGTCTATATAAATATCAGAACTGGCACAGTGGTGGTGTGTTATGGTCAGGTCTATATAAATATCAGAACTGGCACATTGGTGGTGTGTTATGGTCAGGTCTATATAAATATCAGCCCTAGCACATTGGTGGTGTGTTATGGTCAGGTCTATATAAATATCAGAACTAGCACAGTGGTGGTGTGTTATGGTCAGGTCTATATAAATATCAGAACTGGCACAGTGGTGGTGTGTTATGGTCAGGTCTATATAAATATCAGAACTAGCACAGTGGTGGTGTGTTTTGGTCAGGTCTATATAAATATCAGAACTAGCACAGTGGTGGTGTGTTATGGTCAGGTCTATACAAATATCAGAACTAGCACAGTGGTGGTGTGTTATGGTCAGGTCTATATAAATATCAGAACTGGCACAGTGGTCGTGTGTTATGGTCAGGTCTATATAAATATCTGACGTGGCACAGTGGTGGTGTGTTATGGTCAGGTCTATATAAATATCAGAACAAGCACAGTGGTGGTGTGTTATGGTCGGGTCTATATAAATATCAGAACTAGCTCTGTGGTGGTGTGTTATGGTCAGCTCTATATAAATATCAGAACTGGCACAGTGGTTGTGTGTTATGGTCAGGTCTATATAAATATCAGACGTGACACAGTGGTGGTGTGTTATGGTCAGGTCTATATAAATATCAGAACTGGCACAGTGGTGGTGTGTTATGGTCAGGTCTATATAAATATCAGAACTAGCACAGTGGTGGTGTGTTATGGTCAGGTCTATATAAATATCAGAACTGGCACAGTGGTGGTGTGTTATGGTCAGGTCTATATAAATATCAGACGTGGCACAGTGGTGGTGTGTTATGGTCAGGTCTATATAAATATCAGCACTAGCACAGTGGTGGTGTGTTATGGTAAGGATATATAAATATCAGAACTAGCACAGTGGTGGTGTGTTATGTTCAGGTCTATATAAATATCAGAACTAGCACAGTGGTGGTGTGTTATGGTCAGGTCTATATAAATATCAGAACTGGCACAGTGGTGGTGTGTTATGGTCAGGTCTATATAAATATCAGAACTTTCACAATGGTGGTGTGTTATGTTCAGGTCTATATAAATATCAGAACTGGCACAGTGGTAGTGTGTTATGGTCAGGTCTATACAAATATCAGAACTAGCACAGTGGTGGTGTGTTATGGTAAGGTCTATATAAATATCAGAACTGGCACAGTGGTTGTGTGTTATGGTCAGGTCTATATAAATATCAGACGTGGCACAGTGGTTGTGTGCTATGGTCAGGTCTATATAAATATCAGAACAAGCACAGTGGTGGTGTGTTATGGTCGGGTCTATATAAATATAAGAACTACCTCTGTGGTGGTGTGTTATGGTCAGGTCTATATAAAACAGAACCAGCACAGTGGTTGTGTGTTATGGTCAGATCTATATAAATATCAGACGTGGCACAGTGGTGATGTGTTATGGTCAGGTCTATATAAATATCAGAACTAGCACAGTGGTGGTGTGTTATGGTCAGCTCTATATAAATATCAGAACTGGCACAATGGTTGTGTGTTATGGTCAGATCTATATAAATATCAGACGTGGCACAGTGGTGGGGTGTTATGGAAAGGTCTATATAAATATCAGGCGTGGCACAGTGGTGGTGTGTTATGGAAAGGTCTATATAAATATCAGAACTAGCACAGTGGTTGTGTGTTATGGAAAGGTCTACATAAATATCAGAACTGGCACAGTGGTGGTGTGTTATGGTCAGGTCTATAAAAATATCCGCTTGCACAGTGGTGGTGTGTTATGGTCAGGTCTATATAAATTTCAGAACTATCACATTGGTGGTTATTTATGGTAAGGTCTACATAAATAACAGCACTAGCACAGTGGTTGTCTGTTATGGTTAGGTCTATATAAATATAAGCCCTAGCACAGTGGTGGTGTGTTATGGTCAGGTCTATATAAATATCAGCCCTAGCACAGTGGTGGTGTGTTATGGTCAGGTCTATATAAATATCAGAACTAGCACAGTGGTGGTGTGTTATGGTCAGGTCTATATAAATATCAGAACTATCACAGTGGTGGTGTGTTATGGTCAGGTCTATATAAATATAAGCCATATCACAGTGGTGGTGTGTTATGGTCAGGTCTATATAAATTTCAGAACTATCACATTGGTGGTGTGTTATGGTAAGGTCTATATAAATAACAGCACTAGCACAGTGGTTGTCTGTTATGGTTAGGTCTATATAAATATAAGCCCTAGCACAGTGGTGGTGTGTTATGGTCAGGTCTATATAAATATCAGCCCTAGCACAGTGGTGGTGTGTTATGGTCAGGTCTATATAAATATAAGCCCTAGCACAGTGGTGGTGTGTTATGGTCAGGTCTATATAAATATCAGAACTATCACAGTAGTGTTGTGTTATGGTCAGGTCTATATAAATAAAAGCCATATCACAGTGGTGGTGTGTTATGGTCAGATCTATTTAAATATCAGCCCTAGCACAGTGGTGGTGTGTTATGGTAAGGTCTATATAAATATCAAAACTAGCACAGTGGTGGTGTGTTATGGTCAGGTCTATATAAATATCAGAACTAGCACTGTGGTAGTGTGTTATGGTCAGGTCTATATAAATATCAGTACTGGCACAGTGGTGGTGTGTTATGATCAGGTCTATATAAATATCAGAACTAGCACAATGGTGGTGTGTTATGGTCAGGTCTATATAAATATCAGAACTAGCACAGTGGTGGAGTGTTATGGTAAGATCTATATAAATATCAGACGTGGCACAGTGGTGGTGTGTTATGGTCAGGTCTATATAAATATCAGAACTAGAACAGTGTGTGTATGGTCTGGTCTATATAAATATCAGAACTAGCACAGTGGTGTGTGTTATGGTCTGTCTATATAAATATCAGAACTAGCACAGTGGTGTGTGTTATGGTCAGGTCTATATAAATATCAGACGTGGCACAGTGGTGGTGTGTTTTATGGTCAGGTCTATATAAATATCAGAACTATACAGGTGTGGTGTGGTTTATGGTCAGGTCTATATAATATCAGAACTAGCACAGTGGTGTGTGTTATGGTCTGGTCTATATAAATATCAGACTAGCACAGTGGTGTGTGTTACTGGTCTGGTCTATATAAATATCAGGAACTAGCACAGTGGTGTGGTTAGGGTCAGGTCTATATAAATATCAGAACTATAACAGGTGTGGTGTGTTATGGTCCAGGTCTAATATAAATATCAGAACTAGCAACAGGTGGTGTGTTATGGTCTGGTCTATATAAATATCAGAACTAGCACAGTGGTGTGTTATGGTCAGGTCATATAAATATCAGAACTAGCACAGTGGTGTGTTATGGTCAGGTCTATATAAATATCAGAACTAACAGGGGTTGTTTTATAACAGGTGTGGTGTGTTATGGTCAGGTCTAAATAATATCAGAACTAGCACAGTGGTGTGTGTTATGGTCTGGTCTATATAAATATCAGAACTAGCACAGTGGTGTGTTATGGTCAGGTCTATATAAATATCAGAACTATAACAGGTGTGGTGTGTTATGGTCAGGTCTAGATAAATATCAGAACTAGCACAGTGTTGTGTTATGGTCTGGTCTATATAAATATCAGAACTAGCACAGTGGCAGAGTGTTATGGTCAGGTTTATATAAATATCAGCCCTAGCACATTGGTGATGTGTTATGGTCAGGTCTATATAAATATCAGAACTAGCACAGTGGTGGTGTGTTATGGTCAGGTCTATATAAATATCAAAACTAGCACAGTGGTGGTGTGTTATGGTCAGGTCTATATAAATATCAGCCCTAGCACATTGGTGATGTGTTATGGTCAGGTCTATATAAATATCAGAACTAGCACAGTGGTGGTGTGTTATGGTCAGGTCTATATAAATATCAGAACTAGCACATTGGTGATGTGTTATGGTCAGGTCTATATAAATATCAGAACTAGCACAGTGGTGGTGTGTTATGGTCAGGTCTATATAAATATCAGAACTAGCACATTGGTGATGTGTTATGGTCAGGTCTATATAAATATCAGAACTAGCACAGTGGTGGTGTGTTATGGACAGGTCTATATAAATATCAGCCCTAGCACATTGGTGATGTGTTATGGTCAGGTCTATATAAATATCAGAACTGGCACAGTGGTGATGTGTTATGGTCAGGTCTATAAATAACATCATTTTAGAATTTGAAATGAAATAAAAACAAAGTCACAAAGTAGGAATCGAACTCGGCACGTTCTACATGTCGCTGTTCAAAGCACTAGATAGTGTTGTGTACTGCGTAAGAAGCCTTTTCAATACAAGTAAACATTAAAAGTGTCTGTATATCGGCGAAGAATAATTATTCCACTGGCGGAAAGTAATTACTGCTATTTGAATGTTGCCGTTCTATTGTATACTGGAAAAGGTTAGACCGATTATAAATCGACTGTGGTCTAGTCTACTGACAAGCACAGTGGTGGTGTGTTATGGTCATGTCTATATAAATATCAGAACTAAAAAGTGGTGGTGTGCTGAGGTCAGGTCTATATAAATATCAGAACTGGCACAGTGGTGGTGTGTTATGGTCAGGTCTATATAAATATCAGAACTGGCACATTGGTGGTGTGTTATGGTCAGGTCTATATAAATATCAGCCCTAGCACATTGGTGGTGTGTTATGGTCAGGTCTATATAAATATCAGAACTAGCACAGTGGTGGTGTGTTATGGTCAGGTCTATATAAATATCAGAACTGGCACAGTGGTGGTGTGTTATGGTCAGGTCTATATAAATATCAGAACTAGCACAGTGGTGGTGTGTTTTGGTCAGGTCTATATAAATATCAGAACTAGCACAGTGGTGGTGTGTTATGGTCAGGTCTATACAAATATCAGAACTAGCACAGTGGTGGTGTGTTATGGTCAGGTCTATATAAATATCAGAACTGGCACAGTGGTCGTGTGTTATGGTCAGGTCTATATAAATATCTGACGTGGCACAGTGGTGGTGTGTTATGGTCAGGTCTATATAAATATCAGAACAAGCACAGTGGTGGTGTGTTATGGTCGGGTCTATATAAATATCAGAACTAGCTCTGTGGTGGTGTGTTATGGTCAGCTCTATATAAATATCAGAACTGGCACAGTGGTTGTGTGTTATGGTCAGGTCTATATAAATATCAGACGTGACACAGTGGTGGTGTGTTATGGTCAGGTCTATATAAATATCAGAACTGGCACAGTGGTGGTGTGTTATGGTCAGGTCTATATAAATATCAGAACTAGCACAGTGGTGGTGTGTTATGGTCAGGTCTATATAAATATCAGAACTGGCACAGTGGTGGTGTGTTATGGTCAGGTCTATATAAATATCAGACGTGGCACAGTGGTGGTGTGTTATGGTCAGGTCTATATAAATATCAGCACTAGCACAGTGGTGGTGTGTTATGGTAAGGATATATAAATATCAGAACTAGCACAGTGGTGGTGTGTTATGTTCAGGTCTATATAAATATCAGAACTAGCACAGTGGTGGTGTGTTATGGTCAGGTCTATATAAATATCAGAACTGGCACAGTGGTGGTGTGTTATGGTCAGGTCTATATAAATATCAGAACTTTCACAATGGTGGTGTGTTATGTTCAGGTCTATATAAATATCAGAACTGGCACAGTGGTAGTGTGTTATGGTCAGGTCTATACAAATATCAGAACTAGCACAGTGGTGGTGTGTTATGGTAAGGTCTATATAAATATCAGAACTGGCACAGTGGTTGTGTGTTATGGTCAGGTCTATATAAATATCAGACGTGGCACAGTGGTTGTGTGCTATGGTCAGGTCTATATAAATATCAGAACAAGCACAGTGGTGGTGTGTTATGGTCGGGTCTATATAAATATAAGAACTACCTCTGTGGTGGTGTGTTATGGTCAGGTCTATATAAAAACAGAACCAGCACAGTGGTTGTGTGTTATGGTCAGATCTATATAAATATCAGACGTGGCACAGTGGTGATGTGTTATGGTCAGGTCTATATAAATATCAGAACTAGCACAGTGGTGGTGTGTTATGGTCAGCTCTATATAAATATCAGAACTGGCACAATGGTTGTGTGTTATGGTCAGATCTATATAAATATCAGACGTGGCACAGTGGTGGGGTGTTATGGAAAGGTCTATATAAATATCAGGCGTGGCACAGTGGTGGTGTGTTATGGAAAGGTCTATATAAATATCAGAACTAGCACAGTGGTTGTGTGTTATGGAAAGGTCTACATAAATATCAGAACTGGCACAGTGGTGGTGTGTTATGGTCAGGTCTATAAAAATATCCGCTTGCACAGTGGTGGTGTGTTATGGTCAGGTCTATATAAATTTCAGAACTATCACATTGGTGGTTATTTATGGTAAGGTCTACATAAATAACAGCACTAGCACAGTGGTTGTCTGTTATGGTTAGGTCTATATAAATATAAGCCCTAGCACAGTGGTGGTGTGTTATGGTCAGGTCTATATAAATATCAGCCCTAGCACAGTGGTGGTGTGTTATGGTCAGGTCTATATAAATATCAGAACTAGCACAGTGGTGGTGTGTTATGGTCAGGTCTATATAAATATCAGAACTATCACAGTGGTGGTGTGTTATGGTCAGGTCTATATAAATATAAGCCATATCACAGTGGTGGTGTGTTATGGTCAGGTCTATATAAATTTCAGAACTATCACATTGGTGGTGTGTTATGGTAAGGTCTATATAAATAACAGCACTAGCACAGTGGTTGTCTGTTATGGTTAGGTCTATATAAATATAAGCCCTAGCACAGTGGTGGTGTGTTATGGTCAGGTCTATATAAATATCAGCCCTAGCACAGTGGTGGTGTGTTATGGTCAGGTCTATATAAATATAAGCCCTAGCACAGTGGTGGTGTGTTATGGTCAGGTCTATATAAATATCAGAACTATCACAGTAGTGTTGTGTTATGGTCAGGTCTATATAAATAAAAGCCATATCACAGTGGTGGTGTGTTATGGTCAGATCTATTTAAATATCAGCCCTAGCACAGTGGTGGTGTGTTATGGTAAGGTCTATATAAATATCAAAACTAGCACAGTGGTGGTGTGTTATGGTCAGGTCTATATAAATATCAGAACTAGCACTGTGGTAGTGTGTTATGGTCAGGTCTATATAAATATCAGTACTGGCACAGTGGTGGTGTGTTATGATCAGGTCTATATAAATATCAGAACTAGCACAATGGTGGTGTGTTATGGTCAGGTCTATATAAATATCAGAACTAGCACAGTGGTGGAGTGTTATGGTAAGATCTATATAAATATCAGACGTGGCACAGTGGTGGTGTGTTATGGTCAGGTCTATATAAATATCAGAACTAGCACAGTGGTGTGTTATGGTCTGGTCTATATAAATATCAGAACTAGCACAGTGGTGTGTGTTATGGTCTGGTCTATATAAATATCAGAACTAGCACAGTGGTGTGTGTTATGGTCAGGTCTATATAAATATCAGACGTGGCACAGTGGTGGTGTGTTATGGTCAGGTCTATATAAATATCAGAACTATAACAGGTGTGGTGTGTTATGGTCAGGTCTATATAAATATCAGAACTAGCACAGTGGTGTGTGTTATGGTCTGGTCTATATAAATATCAGAACTAGCACAGTGGTGTGTGTTATGGTCTGGTCTATATAAATATCAGAACTAGCACAGTGGTGTGTTATGGTCAGGTCTATATAAATATCAGAACTATAACAGGTGTGGTGTGTTATGGTCAGGTCTAAATAAATATCAGAACTAGCACAGTGGTGTGTTATGGTCTGGTCTATATAAATATCAGAACTAGCACAGTGGTGTGTTATGGTCAGGTCTATATAAATATCAGAACTAGCACAGTGGTGTGTTATGGTCAGGTCTATATAAATATCAGAACTATAACAGGTGTGGTGTGTTATGGTCAGGTCTAAATAAATATCAGAACTAGCACAGTGGTGTGTTATGGTCTGGTCTATATAAATATCAGAACTAGCACAGTGGTGTGTTATGGTCAGGTCTATATAAATATCAGAACTATAACAGGTGTGGTGTGTTATGGTCAGGTCTAGATAAATATCAGAACTAGCACAGTGGTGTGTTATGGTCTGGTCTATATAAATATCAGAACTAGCACAGTGGCAGAGTGTTATGGTCAGGTTTATATAAATATCAGCCCTAGCACATTGGTGATGTGTTATGGTCAGGTCTATATAAATATCAGAACTAGCACAGTGGTGGTGTGTTATGGTCAGGTCTATATAAATATCAAAACTAGCACAGTGGTGGTGTGTTATGGTCAGGTCTATATAAATATCAGCCCTAGCACATTGGTGATGTGTTATGGTCAGGTCTATATAAATATCAGAACTAGCACAGTGGTGGTGTGTTATGGTCAGGTCTATATAAATATCAGAACTAGCACATTGGTGATGTGTTATGGTCAGGTCTATATAAATATCAGAACTAGCACAGTGGTGGTGTGTTATGGTCAGGTCTATATAAATATCAGAACTAGCACATTGGTGATGTGTTATGGTCAGGTCTATATAAATATCAGAACTAGCACAGTGGTGGTGTGTTATGGACAGGTCTATATAAATATCAGCCCTAGCACATTGGTGATGTGTTATGGTCAGGTCTATATAAATATCAGAACTGGCACAGTGGTGATGTGTTATGGTCAGGTCTATAAATAACATCATTTTAGAATTTGAAATGAAATAAAAACAAAGTCACAAAGTAGGAATCGAACTCGGCACGTTCTACATGTCGCTGTTCAAAGCACTAGATAGTGTTGTGTACTGCGTAAGAAGCCTTTTCAATACAAGTAAACATTAAAAGTGTCTGTATATCGGCGAAGAATAATTATTCCACTGGCGGAAAGTAATTACTGCTATTTGAATGTTGCCGTTCTATTGTATACTGGAAAAGGTTAGACCGATTATAAATCGACTGTGGTCTAGTCTACTGACAAGCACAGTGGTGGTGTGTTATGGTCATGTCTATATAAATATCAGAACTAAAAAAGTGGTGGTGTGCTGAGGTCAGGTCTATATAAATATCAGAACTGGCACAGTGGTGGTGTGTTATGGTCAGGTCTATATAAATATCAGAACTGGCACATTGGTGGTGTGTTATGGTCAGGTCTATATAAATATCAGCCCTAGCACATTGGTGGTGTGTTATGGTCAGGTCTATATAAATATCAGAACTAGCACAGTGGTGGTGTGTTATGGTCAGGTCTATATAAATATCAGAACTGGCACAGTGGTGGTGTGTTATGGTCAGGTCTATATAAATATCAGAACTAGCACAGTGGTGGTGTGTTTTGGTCAGGTCTATATAAATATCAGAACTAGCACAGTGGTGGTGTGTTATGGTCAGGTCTATACAAATATCAGAACTAGCACAGTGGTGGTGTGTTATGGTCAGGTCTATATAAATATCAGAACTGGCACAGTGGTCGTGTGTTATGGTCAGGTCTATATAAATATCTGACGTGGCACAGTGGTGGTGTGTTATGGTCAGGTCTATATAAATATCAGAACAAGCACAGTGGTGGTGTGTTATGGTCGGGTCTATATAAATATCAGAACTAGCTCTGTGGTGGTGTGTTATGGTCAGCTCTATATAAATATCAGAACTGGCACAGTGGTTGTGTGTTATGGTCAGGTCTATATAAATATCAGACGTGGCACAGTGGTGGTGTGTTATGGTCAGGTCTATATAAATATCAGAACTGGCACAGTGGTGGTGTGTTATGGTCAGGTCTATATAAATATCAGAACTAGCACAGTGGTGGTGTGTTATGGTCAGGTCTATATAAATATCAGAACTGGCACAGTGGTGGTGTGTTATGGTCAGGTCTATATAAATATCAGACGTGGCACAGTGGTGGTGTGTTATGGTCAGGTCTATATAAATATCAGCACTAGCACAGTGGTGGTGTGTTATGGTAAGGATATATAAATATCAGAACTAGCACAGTGGTGGTGTGTTATGTTCAGGTCTATATAAATATCAGAACTAGCACAGTGGTGGTGTGTTATGGTCAGGTCTATATAAATATCAGAACTGGCACAGTGGTGGTGTGTTATGGTCAGGTCTATATAAATATCAGAACTTTCACAATGGTGGTGTGTTATGTTCAGGTCTATATAAATATCAGAACTGGCACAGTGGTAGTGTGTTATGGTCAGGTCTATACAAATATCAGAACTAGCACAGTGGTGGTGTGTTATGGTAAGGTCTATATAAATATCAGAACTGGCACAGTGGTTGTGTGTTATGGTCAGGTCTATATAAATATCAGACGTGGCACAGTGGTTGTGTGCTATGGTCAGGTCTATATAAATATCAGAACAAGCACAGTGGTGGTGTGTTATGGTCGGGTCTATATAAATATAAGAACTACCTCTGTGGTGGTGTGTTATGGTCAGGTCTATATAAAAACAGAACCAGCACAGTGGTTGTGTGTTATGGTCAGATCTATATAAATATCAGACGTGGCACAGTGGTGATGTGTTATGGTCAGGTCTATATAAATATCAGAACTAGCACAGTGGTGGTGTGTTATGGTCAGCTCTATATAAATATCAGAACTGGCACAATGGTTGTGTGTTATGGTCAGATCTATATAAATATCAGACGTGGCACAGTGGTGGGGTGTTATGGAAAGGTCTATATAAATATCAGGCGTGGCACAGTGGTGGTGTGTTATGGAAAGGTCTATATAAATATCAGAACTAGCACAGTGGTTGTGTGTTATGGAAAGGTCTACATAAATATCAGAACTGGCACAGTGGTGGTGTGTTATGGTCAGGTCTATAAAAATATCCGCTTGCACAGTGGTGGTGTGTTATGGTCAGGTCTATATAAATTTCAGAACTATCACATTGGTGGTTATTTATGGTAAGGTCTACATAAATAACAGCACTAGCACAGTGGTTGTCTGTTATGGTTAGGTCTATATAAATATAAGCCCTAGCACAGTGGTGGTGTGTTATGGTCAGGTCTATATAAATATCAGCCCTAGCACAGTGGTGGTGTGTTATGGTCAGGTCTATATAAATATCAGAACTAGCACAGTGGTGGTGTGTTATGGTCAGGTCTATATAAATATCAGAACTATCACAGTGGTGGTGTGTTATGGTCAGGTCTATATAAATATAAGCCATATCACAGTGGTGGTGTGTTATGGTCAGGTCTATATAAATTTCAGAACTATCACATTGGTGGTGTGTTATGGTAAGGTCTATATAAATAACAGCACTAGCACAGTGGTTGTCTGTTATGGTTAGGTCTATATAAATATAAGCCCTAGCACAGTGGTGGTGTGTTATGGTCAGGTCTATATAAATATCAGCCCTAGCACAGTGGTGGTGTGTTATGGTCAGGTCTATATAAATATAAGCCCTAGCACAGTGGTGGTGTGTTATGGTCAGGTCTATATAAATATCAGAACTATCACAGTAGTGTTGTGTTATGGTCAGGTCTATATAAATAAAAGCCATATCACAGTGGTGGTGTGTTATGGTCAGATCTATTTAAATATCAGCCCTAGCACAGTGGTGGTGTGTTATGGTAAGGTCTATATAAATATCAAAACTAGCACAGTGGTGGTGTGTTATGGTCAGGTCTATATAAATATCAGAACTAGCACTGTGGTAGTGTGTTATGGTCAGGTCTATATAAATATCAGTACTGGCACAGTGGTGGTGTGTTATGATCAGGTCTATATAAATATCAGAACTAGCACAATGGTGGTGTGTTATGGTCAGGTCTATATAAATATCAGAACTAGCACAGTGGTGGAGTGTTATGGTAAGATCTATATAAATATCAGACGTGGCACAGTGGTGGTGTGTTATGGTCAGGTCTATATAAATATCAGAACTAGCACAGTGGTGTGTTATGGTCTGGTCTATATAAATATCAGAACTAGCACAGTGGTGTGTGTTATGGTCTGGTCTATATAAATATCAGAACTAGCACAGTGGTGTGTGTTATGGTCAGGTCTATATAAATATCAGACGTGGCACAGTGGTGGTGTGTTATGGTCAGGTCTATATAAATATCAGAACTATAACAGGTGTGGTGTGTTATGGTCAGGTCTATATAATATCAGAACTAGCACAGTGGTGTGTGTTATGGTCTGGTCTATATAAATATCAGAACTAGCACAGTGGTGTGTGTTATGGTCTGGTCTATATAAATATCAGAACTAGCACAGTGGTGTGTTATGGTCAGGTCTATATAAATATCAGAACTATAACAGGTGTGGTGTGTTATGGTCAGGTCTAAATAAATATCAGAACTAGCACAGTGGTGTGTTATGGTCTGGTCTATATAAATATCAGAACTAGCACAGTGGTGTGTTATGGTCAGGTCTATATAAATATCAGAACTAGCACAGTGGTGTGTTATGGTCAGGTCTATATAAATATCAGAACTATAACAGGTGTGGTGTGTTATGGTCAGGTCTAAATAAATATCAGAACTAGCACAGTGGTGTGTTATGGTCTGGTCTATATAAATATCAGAACTAGCACAGTGGTGTGTTATGGTCAGGTCTATATAAATATCAGAACTATAACAGGTGTGGTGTGTTATGGTCAGGTCTAGATAAATATCAGAACTAGCACAGTGGTGTGTTATGGTCTGGTCTATATAAATATCAGAACTAGCACAGTGGCAGAGTGTTATGGTCAGGTTTATATAAATATCAGCCCTAGCACATTGGTGATGTGTTATGGTCAGGTCTATATAAATATCAGAACTAGCACAGTGGTGGTGTGTTATGGTCAGGTCTATATAAATATCAAAACTAGCACAGTGGTGGTGTGTTATGGTCAGGTCTATATAAATATCAGCCCTAGCACATTGGTGATGTGTTATGGTCAGGTCTATATAAATATCAGAACTAGCACAGTGGTGGTGTGTTATGGTCAGGTCTATATAAATATCAGAACTAGCACATTGGTGATGTGTTATGGTCAGGTCTATATAAATATCAGAACTAGCACAGTGGTGGTGTGTTATGGTCAGGTCTATATAAATATCAGAACTAGCACATTGGTGATGTGTTATGGTCAGGTCTATATAAATATCAGAACTAGCACAGTGGTGGTGTGTTATGGACAGGTCTATATAAATATCAGCCCTAGCACATTGGTGATGTGTTATGGTCAGGTCTATATAAATATCAGAACTGGCACAGTGGTGATGTGTTATGGTCAGGTCTATAAATAACATCATTTTAGAATTTGAAATGAAATAAAACAAAGTCACAAAGTAGGAATCGAACTCGGCACGTTCTACATGTCGCTGTTCAAAGCACTAGATAGTGTTGTGTACTGCGTAAGAAGCCTTTTCAATACAAGTAAACATTAAAAGTGTCTGTATATCGGCGAAGAATAATTATTCCACTGGCGGAAAGTAATTACTGCTATTTGAATGTTGCCGTTCTATTGTATACTGGAAAAGGTTAGACCGATTATAAATCGACTGTGGTCTAGTCTACTGACAAGCACAGTGGTGGTGTGTTATGGTCATGTCTATATAAATATCAGAACTAAAAAAGTGGTGGTGTGCTGAGGTCAGGTCTATATAAATATCAGAACTGGCACAGTGGTGGTGTGTTATGGTCAGGTCTATATAAATATCAGAACTGGCACATTGGTGGTGTGTTATGGTCAGGTCTATATAAATATCAGCCCTAGCACATTGGTGGTGTGTTATGGTCAGGTCTATATAAATATCAGAACTAGCACAGTGGTGGTGTGTTATGGTCAGGTCTATATAAATATCAGAACTGGCACAGTGGTGGTGTGTTATGGTCAGGTCTATATAAATATCAGAACTAGCACAGTGGTGGTGTGTTTTGGTCAGGTCTATATAAATATCAGAACTAGCACAGTGGTGGTGTGTTATGGTCAGGTCTATACAAATATCAGAACTAGCACAGTGGTGGTGTGTTATGGTCAGGTCTATATAAATATCAGAACTGGCACAGTGGTCGTGTGTTATGGTCAGGTCTATATAAATATCTGACGTGGCACAGTGGTGGTGTGTTATGGTCAGGTCTATATAAATATCAGAACAAGCACAGTGGTGGTGTGTTATGGTCGGGTCTATATAAATATCAGAACTAGCTCTGTGGTGGTGTGTTATGGTCAGCTCTATATAAATATCAGAACTGGCACAGTGGTTGTGTGTTATGGTCAGGTCTATATAAATATCAGACGTGGCACAGTGGTGGTGTGTTATGGTCAGGTCTATATAAATATCAGAACTGGCACAGTGGTGGTGTGTTATGGTCAGGTCTATATAAATATCAGAACTAGCACAGTGGTGGTGTGTTATGGTCAGGTCTATATAAATATCAGAACTGGCACAGTGGTGGTGTGTTATGGTCAGGTCTATATAAATATCAGACGTGGCACAGTGGTGGTGTGTTATGGTCAGGTCTATATAAATATCAGCACTAGCACAGTGGTGGTGTGTTATGGTAAGGATATATAAATATCAGAACTAGCACAGTGGTGGTGTGTTATGTTCAGGTCTATATAAATATCAGAACTAGCACAGTGGTGGTGTGTTATGGTCAGGTCTATATAAATATCAGAACTGGCACAGTGGTGGTGTGTTATGGTCAGGTCTATATAAATATCAGAACTTTCACAATGGTGGTGTGTTATGTTCAGGTCTATATAAATATCAGAACTGGCACAGTGGTAGTGTGTTATGGTCAGGTCTATACAAATATCAGAACTAGCACAGTGGTGGTGTGTTATGGTAAGGTCTATATAAATATCAGAACTGGCACAGTGGTTGTGTGTTATGGTCAGGTCTATATAAATATCAGACGTGGCACAGTGGTTGTGTGCTATGGTCAGGTCTATATAAATATCAGAACAAGCACAGTGGTGGTGTGTTATGGTCGGGTCTATATAAATATAAGAACTACCTCTGTGGTGGTGTGTTATGGTCAGGTCTATATAAAAACAGAACCAGCACAGTGGTTGTGTGTTATGGTCAGATCTATATAAATATCAGACGTGGCACAGTGGTGATGTGTTATGGTCAGGTCTATATAAATATCAGAACTAGCACAGTGGTGGTGTGTTATGGTCAGCTCTATATAAATATCAGAACTGGCACAATGGTTGTGTGTTATGGTCAGATCTATATAAATATCAGACGTGGCACAGTGGTGGGGTGTTATGGAAAGGTCTATATAAATATCAGGCGTGGCACAGTGGTGGTGTGTTATGGAAAGGTCTATATAAATATCAGAACTAGCACAGTGGTTGTGTGTTATGGAAAGGTCTACATAAATATCAGAACTGGCACAGTGGTGGTGTGTTATGGTCAGGTCTATAAAAATATCCGCTTGCACAGTGGTGGTGTGTTATGGTCAGGTCTATATAAATTTCAGAACTATCACATTGGTGGTTATTTATGGTAAGGTCTACATAAATAACAGCACTAGCACAGTGGTTGTCTGTTATGGTTAGGTCTATATAAATATAAGCCCTAGCACAGTGGTGGTGTGTTATGGTCAGGTCTATATAAATATCAGCCCTAGCACAGTGGTGGTGTGTTATGGTCAGGTCTATATAAATATCAGAACTAGCACAGTGGTGGTGTGTTATGGTCAGGTCTATATAAATATCAGAACTATCACAGTGGTGGTGTGTTATGGTCAGGTCTATATAAATATAAGCCATATCACAGTGGTGGTGTGTTATGGTCAGGTCTATATAAATTTCAGAACTATCACATTGGTGGTGTGTTATGGTAAGGTCTATATAAATAACAGCACTAGCACAGTGGTTGTCTGTTATGGTTAGGTCTATATAAATATAAGCCCTAGCACAGTGGTGGTGTGTTATGGTCAGGTCTATATAAATATCAGCCCTAGCACAGTGGTGGTGTGTTATGGTCAGGTCTATATAAATATAAGCCCTAGCACAGTGGTGGTGTGTTATGGTCAGGTCTATATAAATATCAGAACTATCACAGTAGTGTTGTGTTATGGTCAGGTCTATATAAATAAAAGCCATATCACAGTGGTGGTGTGTTATGGTCAGATCTATTTAAATATCAGCCCTAGCACAGTGGTGGTGTGTTATGGTAAGGTCTATATAAATATCAAAACTAGCACAGTGGTGGTGTGTTATGGTCAGGTCTATATAAATATCAGAACTAGCACTGTGGTAGTGTGTTATGGTCAGGTCTATATAAATATCAGTACTGGCACAGTGGTGGTGTGTTATGATCAGGTCTATATAAATATCAGAACTAGCACAATGGTGGTGTGTTATGGTCAGGTCTATATAAATATCAGAACTAGCACAGTGGTGGTGTGTTATGGTAAGATCTATATAAATATCAGACGTGGCACAGTGGTGGTGTGTTATGGTCAGGTCTATATAAATATCAGAACTAGCACAGTGGTGTGTTATGGTCTGGTCTATATAAATATCAGAACTAGCACAGTGGTGTGTGTTATGGTCTGGTCTATATAAATATCAGAACTAGCACAGTGGTGTGTGTTATGGTCTGGTCTATATAAATATCAGAACTAGCACAGTGATGTGTGTTATGGTCTGGTCTATATAAATATCAGAACTAGCACAGTGATGTGTGTTATGGTCTGGTCTATATAAATATCAGAACTAGCACAGTGGTGTGTTATGGTCTGGTCTATATAAATATCAGAACTAGCACAGTGGTGTCTGTTTTGGTCAGGTCTATATAAATATCAGAACTAGCACATTGGTGATGTGTTATGGTCAGGTCTATATAAATATCAGAACTTTTACAATGGTGGTGTGTTATGGTCAGGTTTATATAAATATCAGCCCTAGCACAGTGGTGTGTGTTATGGTCTGGTCTATATAAATATCAGAACTAGCACAGTGGTGGTGTGTTATGGTCTGGTCTATATAAATATCAGAACTAGCACAGTGGTGTGTTATGGTCTGGTCTATATAAATATCAGAACTAGCACAGTGGTGTGTGTTTTGGTCAGGTCTATATAAATATCAGAACTAGCACATTGGTGATGTGTTATGGTCAGGTCTATATAAATATCAGAACTTTCACAATGGTGGTGTGTTATGGTCAGGTTTATATAAATATCAGAACTAGCACAGTGGTAGAGTGTTATGGTCTGGTCTATATAAATATCAGAACTAGCACAGTGGTGTGTGTTATGGTCTGGTCTATATAAATATCAGAACTAGCACAGTGATGTGTGTTATGGTCTGGTCTATATAAATATCAGAACTAGCACAGTGGTGTGTTATGGTCTGGTCTATATAAATATCAGAACTAGCACAGTGGTGTGTGTTTTGGTCAGGTCTATATAAATATCAGAACTAGCACATTGGTGATGTGTTATGGTCAGGTCTATATAAATATCAGAACTTTCACAATGGTGGTGTGTTATGGTCAGGTTTATATAAATATCAGCCCTAGCACAGTGGTGGTGTGTTATGGTCAGGTTTATATAAATATCAGAACTAGCACAGTGGTAGAGTGTTATGGTCTGGTCTATATAAATATCAGAACTAGCACAGTGGTGTGTGTTATGGTCTGGTCTATATAAATATCAGAACTAGCACAGTGATGTGTGTTATGGTCTGGTCTATATAAATATCAGAACTAGCACAATGGTGGTGTGTTATGGTCAGGTTTATATAAATATCAGCCCTAGCACAGTGGTGGTGTGTTATGGTCAGGTCTATATAAATATCAAAACTAGCACAGTGGTGGTGTGTTATGGTCAGGTCTATATAAATATCAGCCCTAGCACATTGGTGATGTGTTATGGTCAGGTCTATATAAATATCAGAACTGGCACAGTGGTGGTGTGTTATGGTCAGGTCTATAAATAACATCATTTTAGAATTTGAAATGAAATAAAAACAAAGTCACAAAGTAGGAATCGAACTCGGCACGTTCTACATGTCGCTGTTCAAAGCACTAGATAGTGTTGTATACTGCGTAAGAAGCCTTTTCAATACAAGTAAACATTAAAAGTGTCTGTATATCGGCGAAGAATAATTATTCCACTGGCGGAAAGTAATTACTGCTATTTGAATGTTGCCGTTCTATTGTATACTGGCAAAGGTTAGACCGATTATAAATCGACTGTGGTCTAGTCTATTGACCATCTGTGTATCGCTGGTGTTATAATAGAAAGCATCATTATTAGTAGTATATGTATCAAATTTACGGACTTGATGCAGACTTACAGCCGGATAATGATGATGCACGTAAACAAGAAATGATAGCCGTTTATAGAACATGGTCTCGTCACGTAATAAAACTCACCTGAAGGAATATATGAAAACAAAGCTACACTGTAAGTCAATAGCGTGCATTGCGATTTTGTTGTATCCATTGTCATCATGAAGTTATTCCAACCTGTTGATACAGATTGAATTCCAGATAATCCCTTTTATCACTTTTCACTACTTTTTGACCCGACTCTTCTGCAGTATTTATACAAATACTATGATTAGTCCGTGTAAACATGTATATATAACAGAACAGTAAGCAGTTATTTCTATTTAGACCGGTGTTTTCTCCTTAATACGAAAACTTCCTGGATTGTTTCTAATGATACATAGTGTCCTAGATAAATCATTCTATAACCTGTTACAAAATACCTTTCCAGCTCGAATTTACAACACAGGCCCTTCCGTTTTCATTACTATGGTGACATATTCTCACCACAACTGCTACTGTCAGTTTTCACGAAAATCATTCGACTTTCGCGTTAGTTATCATGTAACGTGAAAGTACACGCAGTTATAATGATACCTTATAATGTATCTTAAGAAAGTTTTCGTGCGTTAGTAATTTAAATCGCCACCAAATACCTGTTATTCTACTTTCAAGATATTTTAAATAGCATCACAAAATAACAAAAACAAAATCAAGAAGGGTTTCCAAGAGTTCATAAAAACTTAGAGTCTTTCAGGAAATATTTTTTCTAAGACATATTATAGATTTAGACATACTGGCTCATTTCGACACATGAAACCACATTCAGACAGATTATCTTGACACCAGGCCGAATAGCCGAGGAATAAATCGAGCGTAAAGTAACAGAATTTTACTTGTTTAGTCGAGGTCGGGGTTATAACCCTCGACCTTTCGACTACGAATACTTTAATTACTTTTATAGAGATTCGCGACTTGTTACACAAGAGCGGAAGTGGAAATTGAAGAAGCGTTTACACAATTTGTTAGTGGTCACGAAAAAATGTAAGTAAGTGCAAACTTTCCTGTTACGATATTTTTTGACAAACAAATCAAGTTTGGCAACACCAGATAAATATAATGAAATAATAAACTTTTTATGAAATAGCAAGAAAATTGCAAATGATCAGGTGGTGAAAATAAGCCACCATACTTTACCCAACCTACTTATCAGGTAGTTGTCGCTCGTGACCCAATTTTGTACGTAATACTTCGACGAGTGTGATAGCCAAAGGCTTTATTTAGTACAAATGGATTTAAAGTAAACAGGTACATTGTCATGTATATAAACTATTGTATATAAAGGGTATCAGTCAGATAATAATAACCCTGATCGTGTTACATTGTGTTCATAAGCTATACCACATTTATGTGATATTTTTACATCTACATCCAAAGATACATTGACACTTTGCTGGAGACCCAGTAACAGCTATTGTAAATCCTGACCAGTTTGCTCCCAAGCATAAAGACTGATCTCGATCTACACTTATCAATACATGCTTAGCAGGCTGAGAGTTAAACATTAGAACAATCATACCTGTCATACCTGATGAGTTTGACTTGGTTTAGGTCTGTTTGTTGTAAAATAAAGCGTTCCACCGCTACTAGTTGTTCAACATTGGTGTTTACTGATCGCAAATTATGGTGTGGCATTCAATCTCGAAGTTTGTCATGAATGAAACCTTTTCTCTTCCACTCACTGCGTGGGTTCGAGTCCCGGTCGGCGTAAAGTCTCATGCGGGGAGATCTTCCAGCTGACAGATGCGCCGGTGGTTCTACCCAGACATATGTCTCAGTCTTCCTTCACCGTCTATAAGTCGGGCGTGGCTAACATGATCATAACAGTGTTGGTGCGATGAGACAAAAACAAGCAAACCCATACAAGTTTTTTAAATGCTAGGTTTTGTTTGCAATTAAATTACCTAAGTAACCCGGTATTCCATTGCTCTTAAAAAACTGTCAACTTCATAGGCAAGGAATTCAAATTAGCATTTTAGCCAATTTAAAATGCAGCGCCATTAATATAGAATGGAAAATATGGTTAAAATGATTCACCGTCTATTTTCAATTCGGTTGGTATATTCTATAACGATCAAGTCTATTTTTGTCTTATTCAAAATAAAAGGTAAATACATGACTGGCGCTTTCACTTCAAGCACCCTCGTGCGTTCAGCAAGTCTGTGTTTGTATTTGGAAAACATACTTATTGATTCTCGACATATTTTACAATGTTAGTTCGAAGAACCATCAATAATGTCTTCATATTCATTTTGTTTTATTTTCGTAATATTGAATTGCACTTACACTTAACTTGTGTTGTTTATGTACGCGATACTGTGTTTATACTCTTTTACTTCTTATCCTGCTATAGAGAACCGACCATAGTCTGGTTCCCAGCTTCTATTGTAAACATAATAGAAGTCTGGCATTGACGAAACAATGGCCGACGCAATGATAGCTGTAAGTTAACCAAATACTTTCAAAAGTTGTTCATCGGGATTTGTTCAATTTTCAATCGATATGTATATATAAAATTCTTAAAGATAAGGTTTCTTTTCGTGGAGCATTTCCGTATGTTATTTTTTTTTAAATTTCAATAAGTTGAGTACTTTTCGGACAAATACGAAGATTGTGATATTTCGGATATGTGATCATAAGTTCTCTTGTAAAATGATTATAAAATGATTTTGTTTTGCATTGTGATCAATACGAAGGTGTTTTAGTTATGTTTATTAAGAAAGTATTACATTGCCATGCGGACACTACATATATTATCTTAAATGTAAATGTTACAATATAATCAAAGATATTGTGCTTATACAGTTATTGTGGGATGCTTGTTATGTCATTTTATTAACTTACTTGAATATTTCATCATTTACCATGTGTATGAAAGAGCACTATTTCAAAATTAGGGCATTCTAAGAATTGCACAATATGTACTGTTATTCTTACTGTCTGATCCACCTAGACACATGGTCCTCATTTTTGTGTTGATAGAATAATTTTAATAGAATCTTTACAATGCCAAAATGCAAAAACTTAAGAGTAGAACATACAAACCAACAAATAAGTGAACATAAAAAAATAAGGAGTCTTAAATGTTGTAGAAACTTCAGATTTGTTGTCTTAAATCAATGCAAACTTTAAAAAATAGTTTTCCTAAATTACTGAAGATAAAATTGTGTGTTTTAATGTTGTTAATTTATATAAAAACACTTAAAAACTGATAGCAAATAATAACAATGAATATGCAAATGCTAAGTCAAATTAAGTAAGTGTTTTGCACTCATTTGTTTGGACTTCATGCTTCCTGGGGACTTTTCTTACAGAAACATTAGCAGTATTTCATTTTATAATAGCATTTCTTGTTAATTTTTGTCACCTTCAAAGGAAAGATTTGGCAAATGTCAGACTAGTTGTGTAAATGACACACTCTATTCTCTTAAATCATTATTTAATATTGTTATTAAAAAATCAAATTGAATGAAAACCAAATTAGTGGCAATAATACCTTTGTGTATACCTGACATTGTTATTAAACAAACAAAAAAATCAAAATAATGATGAACACTCTAATCATTTTTAACAAATTCCATTAATCAGATCTAAAAGAAATAACAAAAAAAAGGCATTAAAAGAATTTTCCTGTGAGTTGAGTATACATGCACACAGTAATATTTTAAAACATTTCAAATGACATTGCTGGTGATGACAAGGAATGGCAGTTAACTTGCTTATGTTTTTGATAATCATATACCGTAGTTTGATTTAGAATTATCATGCATAAATGTTTGCCCCAGTTCCTAGTGCATAGAAGAACTAACTCACTGTACATAAATAATAATTATACTGACCAGACTTCGTGTTAATATAAGTTGCCATATTAGTATTATGTTACACATTAACTGACATTTAGGCTTAATTTTAACTTCTTATTTTTCATTAGATAATGTTATATCATTATATGCATGTTTCATGTAAATAGTCTATCGATTTATTAATTTGCATATCTAAATAGTTCAGTTGTCTGGCAAAAACAAAAGAGAAATCAACATACTGGTAAGCCCAGATTTTTTAAGAATTCTTACAACAGTACTCCCTTTGAATGACCAACTTATATTGATGTGATTAAGATGATAAATGCAAAAATGGTGTTTGATCCTGACTGCAATTGGTATCAATTAAGCTTTTTGAGATGAAGCTTTTTAAAATAGAAGTATTATTTCATCAGTTCTTCAACAATAAGACCTATTATTGGTACATGAAGGATGAAAGACATCTTGTAGTGTCCGCAACACATAATTAAAAAAATAAATGTGTAAATCCTTTTTCTGGTCTTAGATAAGTCACATCTTTTTTATTTCTTTTAAGTTACCTGGACTGTCTTTCATCATTCAATTGATATATACATTATATATGTTAAAATACATTGAATATCCTGATTGGCCCATATTAGAAGTACATTAATTTCACTGTTATGTCCTGTTTGGCAGAAAATCAGACTAGACAATAATATTTATTTCACTTTTTTATATAACTGCAATCAAACCAAACATTTATTAGCAAAAACAACTTTGAGAACATGAAAAATGCCTTATTTAGAAGCATATTAATATTTATGTTGCGGACACTACACCGTTGCAAACAAAGCTTTTCATTAAATGCGAAAAAACCTTAAGGCATTTGGTGAAAGCGCTTGGATTGTAGAAACATGTGCCCAAGGCAATTTATATAACAGCAAAGTAAACTTTGTATCTCCTGTTTTTGTAATGTGTGAAGCTCTGTTGCAGACACTACAAAATATTACCCTTTGCAGGTGTGCAGGAATGACATAATTAAAAACATTGCACACAAAAGCTAGTTCAAAGTTAGGTATGTTTTTGTGTTAAATACATATAAATCTTGAAAAATAAACTGCAAATCATTTTAATATTAATTTCTTTTTCAGTTCATTGGCTTCTTAATTTCAGTTTGAAAGAAATTGTCAAAATGTATAACAAACTCTACTTGTATACAAACCCCTGTCAATTTTTTTTATTTTTTTCTTCAAAATTGATGAAACAAAAAGCTAATTAAACTAGAAAGAAATGTTTATAGTGAAATATAACCAATGAGTATAAATTGTTAATGCAAAATATAATATTTTGCTATGCAATCTTAGTAATATTTAAATGATACAACATAATGCTGAAAAACCATCATTTTTAGCTCTTCAAATTAATACACAGTGCATATTGTCACGTTACATACCATTTTTCAGCTAAAACAACATCCTAGCGGCATAAAAAATATTTTTTTGCTGCCAACCTATTACTAATAACTTCTATGGGACTGTATAACATGATCAAGTTTAAAAATGGACAAATATAGTGAAAATGGGGATAATAAAGTAATAATAAGATCTCTTTACCAAATTTAACATGCCACTCCTAGGGGCCGTATTCACAAAGCATCTTAAGTCAAAACTTAAAATTATTAAAAATTTTCTTAACACCATTACATTTATACTTTTGTTTTAAAATGACTTATTTTTGCATAAAAGAAATGTTCTATGAATGCATTTCACACAGATGTAATAATTTTCAATATTAATTACCTAATGAAGGAAATATGGGGAACTGAAATTTTCACTTAAATTATTTTTTAACTTAATATTTATCAATTAAATAAATAATGTCCGAAATTACACTGCGTAAATTTGTCCGAAAAATATTCAACTTGTCAGGAATGTAAAATCTCATCATAAGTAATAGCTCCTTAACAACGCTTTACACGAATGAAAACTACAACATTGATATTGACCAAAAAATCAATACTATCACAATGACCCGCCTTTTGCTATTAGCTCGTAAACTTAGCGATTCCATCGCCGCCGCCATTATTTCGTTTGTGCCTGACCTTTTGTGTTTAGACAAAGGGCAGGTAATCCAGACTAAACTGACCATAACTGACCAGGCTTAGGCATATAGTGTAGATCTAATGTTAGGTCTTCATCAATATTTGATTTTACTTGTGTAAAATGGTTGGCATATAACTAAGAATTTAGCCTTGATTATCAATAAGTGTACTAAGATAAATGATGCTACTCTTAACTGATCCTAATTATTATAGTAACATTGCAAGTATACACTAATTCCTGTAAGATGTTTTTGGACATTTACCGATTGACCGTTCCAGTGCGTTAACTGATGTGTTTCCTTTATTTTATGTTACGTCTCGTCTCAGTTTTTTCTGTAACATTTACATTTGACTTGCATTGGAATTCCTTTGTTGTACTTGTTGTTGTTTTTAATTTCAATGCAGGTTTCATCACTCATATGACCTTGTATTTTTTTAAAGTAGTAAACGATTTGACATGGCGTTTCTGCATTGCTCCCTATTTGAAATTACAATGCAAGATTTGCATCGTTTCTCGACATCGTTGTCTATGATAAGTTACAATACAAATGCATTGGGTATAGTTTCGACAATGTATTCATCGTATTTTACACGGTTAAATGATTTACTATTACAAAGTTTGTCCTGTGTCCTCGACGTTGCTGCCGATTTACAATGACAACATCACCAGGTAACCAATTTTTCGTATTTCCCACTGATACTGTTCCCCTTGACGTGTGCCTTGTTTCTTTACACTTTTTTTTTACTTTTACACATAACATAGGAATATTAAGCTTCCATTTTGTTTATCGACATTGTTTCATTTCAAAAAAGTTATTTCAAAGTAAACAGCTTTGCCTCGCTTATTGGCATTTGTGTATGACTGTAGTTAATTTTTATGGTTATTATTGTTAATACTTATAATATTACTGTTATCATCATCATCATCATTATCATCCAATAAGCGTGGAAGAAATACATTAAAAATAAACAGGATGAGTTTTTTTGTTTTGCTTTTATTAAAACAAATCTTTTTAAGAAAAAAATCAGTAACATTTACCGAAAATAACAATACCATCTAATGCATCTGAACAACATAGAAAACAGTAAATACTAAATAACACGATTGCAAAATGCTACAAAATAGCACAATCAATATAAACAAAGGGGTCAACATATGTATAGTGGCTAAATATTAAATAATTGTTTAATGCTCCTTATGTAAGATCTCACACAATAAAGCTTGTACACTGCACATCTCATGCATCATTTAGAACCATGCAGAAAACAATAGCAATAAACCCAACTAAATGAAATAGTAAATTCTTTTGAAATACTAGGATGCATATCATGCAAATAAATCAACAAATATTATGAATTCTGAAAGTTAGAATTTTCATTCTAAGCCAGATAATAAAACTAGATGCATATATTCCATAAACAATAACTTTTCCTTAATGCTTGAACTGTTTCCAGTTACCAGAACGTTGTATTAAATACAATATCTCATTTCAAAGTGTTCATGGACCAACAATTGAAGACTACCAACATCAGCCTTACTGTATTATTTCTAGTATTCATTATTCTTCATTTTGTAAACAACTTTACTAAAGACTATGTATATTAATGGAGTGTTTACCTCCTGAATATAGAAGGCATTTTTCATGGCACATTAATGAACTGTATTTTAGATATTATAGTTAAATTTGTGTTCAGACAATCTTAAACTTTTTACAACTTAATACAAAAATGATAAAAAAATAGGATGTTAAGAGTTTTAACTTTAACAAATTACAGTAATGTGCAATCTGCATTATTAACATTCATTCCAATTAATTTCAAACTAAAGTGCTTTGGCATTAGAAGTGTATGTGTGGTTTGCTAACTTTTTACCAAACACAAACATTAAAAAATACAGAACAGCTTTTCTAAAAATACAACTAGGGTCATAACTAACTTAAATTTGTTTAACATCCAATTCTCTCCAATATGACATTGATCCAAATACAACAGTGTTCTTTCTATCAGTTAAATACTTGTAATATTATCTTGCCATTCTTTAAAAAAAAAACACTTTTTACATAAACATATATTATATACATTTACAGAATATTTCTATAAAATGTTTATATATTATTCATATAAAATGACAACTGATATGCATATTTTTAATCATTTAGAGGAGACATTATATATTGTAGGTGCTGTTTTGTTAACAGAATCATATATCTTAAATAAATAACATTTCTGCATGTACATTTGTGGTGGCTTTTGTTGTTAATAACAGCAATTGTCAAGAAAGTTTTATGTTGCCATTTTATCAATATGTAGTAAAATGAAGATCTTTTATTTGATTATAAAATAAATATTGATGTGTTTATTTGGGGAAAAAATCAACAAATATTTAAAAGGTAGCCATGTTTATTATGGACGAAAATCAACCAATATTTAAAAAGGTGATGTGTTTATTAGGGGAAAAAATCAAAAAAAAAAATTTTTTTTAAATCAACAAAATTTCTTTTTTTAAAAATCAACAATTTTTTTTTTTAAAAACAACAAATTTTAAAAATGTCATGTAATAAATATGGTAAGGTATTTGTCTTAAATATGTATAGTTACTGACCTTAAACAATACATATTTTGTCAATGAACACAAATAAATTACAATAAAGTAGAAACAGTGATATTGTTTTGCTTTTTCTGTAAAAGGAAATATTGCCAGATATCTGACCCAGAACATACTCTTATTTTATGTTTATTTCACAAAAGTAGTCTTTGTATAGAGCTATCATTCCAAAATGTTGACAAAAGGTCAACATCAAAGATGAGCAATGCAGTTGTCTGATTGTTTCATTTGATGAGTTCTGGCGAGACACAAACCTCCATGAGAAGTGGATACATTATCTTGCCTCACTTGCAGAATTTTGCTCAAGCTCATTTTTTGTCTTGAAGAATACTTCTTACCTGGACATACTCTTACTAATCCAATATCTTACACCATTTACCTGGCAGGATAAAGCAACAGATGTACTACAGTGAGGTGTAAAAGGTACTATAGAGTCAGTTCTGCAATGTCAAAATTGGAGTTTGAGCAAAGTCTCAACTGTACTTTGAAGTAACAGATTACTCTACAGATGTGAACCCAAGTGACAAAACAACAGAAACACCAGGAACATATCTCCTGTATGTTTTGCTGTCTATGGTTTTAATTTTTTGGAAGCTCAAAAATACATTCAATAAATATTCTTTAAGAGATAAAGTGAACTTCAGTTGACTTGAAATTTATTCAAATAAGATCTCTTGTCATTCTTACAAGGAGATAAAACAATTAAGATAATTACTTAATAATTTCTACATATTATTTTGGCAAATGTTTTAAAAAATAATTTTGAATACAATTCCTGGTACCATCTGATCTCTACTGCATATCTTCAATTTCTAAGTTTGAAATGGCATAATGACAATAACAGCAATAGCTACACAGTCTGAACTAACACTGTATATAACAAAAGACTAGTCTATTTTAATATAAAAACAACATTTAGAATGCCAAAATGGGGCAAATTAACAAATGTACAAATGGTATAAACAAGTAAAACTACCGGTATATTATGCTCAGAGAACTGCAGTATAAACAAAATGTGGAAACATGAAGGGAGACGTTGATAGTTTTACCACGGAAGTTGTTTTATGACAAATCCCTAGTATAGATATCTGTCTGTCTGTCTGTCTGTCTGTCTGTGTGTGTTTGTGTGTGTTTGTTTGTGTGTGTGTTTGTGTGTGTATGTGTGTGCGCGCATGTGTGCATACATGCATGTGTGCGTGCTTGTGTGTGTGCACACATGCATGTGTGTTTGTGTGCATGCATGTGTGTGTGCTTGTGTGTGTGCGCGCATATGCATGTGTGTGTGTTTGTGTGTGTGCATGCATGTGTGCATGCTTGTGTGTGTGCACGCACATGCATGTGTGTTTGTGTGCATGCATGTGTGCACACATGTGTGTGTGTGTGTACACATGCATGTGTGTGTGTGTTAAACATGACCTGTAAGAAATGTCTAATGCATTAAGATGGCAGTGTTTAAACAAATGCAACAACACAACTAAAGGAAAATTAGTCTCTTTAACCTAGAATATTTTTATGACTCACAACAAACATGTTCTTTTTATATTCTGAAAACCGTGTTTATCTTTTATCTAAGATAAGAACAAATAAGATAAGCAATGCAACTATACAATTAGGTAATAAACTCATGCTTTGGAAGTTTCACTAAAAATGAAAACTAAGAATGGAACCATCAACAGTGATGCAACTGGCGGTTCAATGTGTTTTAACAATCAAGGCGCAAAACATGAGGCAAGTCATGATGTATTGAAAACACTCAAGCCAATATTGCTCAATGATGAATGATACTGACTGACATTCTTTTAGTGAAATTGGGAAATGTACCAATCCAAAGAAGTTCACTTACATTTTTGTATTTGCTTAATTAAAGTGAAACATAATTTGGCACCTAATACAAGGAGAGTGAACTAATGGAAAAATATGCACACAGAGGGACTAATTGCCCAATTTGTATGACATACAAACACTTTCAAATGCGTTTTAGGTGTATGCCATATATACACTTTCCAATGTGTGTATGTTAATTGTATGCCAAACCAATACTTTCAAATGTATGTATGTTAGGTGTATGACATACAAACACTGACGCTTAAGTGTCATTAAATTCCCAAAGAAATACACATAAATACAATGAGATACAAGCAGGGGATCAAATTTCTTGTAGTTGATTCATGTTGATTTAAACATAACATCTCACAAGGGCTTGTCTAGAATGAGACTGATAGTCAAAATCCACTAAAACCAAATGCAGCCACCTGTAATAGATCACTGTACTAATAACCAATATATTACATGCTTTCTGTCACATGACACTGTAAAACTTAAAACTTATTTACCTTTGGAAATATGAACACTACATTAAGTTGTGGCAAACTTATGAAGACACAAATATTAATGAGGTACATTGATAAATTACAAAGTTTATTGCACTAAAAATGCGTAAACAAAACAAAATGGCTAAAAGCATAAAACTTATAATCATGTCTGAGATGGTTCAGATACAGCTGTAGCTTTGGATTGACCATGTTCAACAAATGTGATGGGCAGCTCTAAGTAGTACTCACTATCACTATTCTTGCTGCATCACTAATCTATCAGTATTAATGAAAATGTTACTAAAGCTGTCCACAGCTCGAATACAAAAAAAACTGTTGACCTACTTTACTTTTCTGGTTTCAAGACTGATTTTCCTGTGCAAATGGCAGGAATTTGGGTAGGAAAATGTTATTATACAACAAAATAGTCCCATTAATAATAAAAGTGTAATAATTACCTGATATTTTTTTTCATTAAGTTCTTAACATTACAATACCTTGCCCTTACTTATTTTTATGGACATTTTTCTTTTCTTTTCATTTAAGGGTGTTGGGTCATTTTTAACGAGTTATGTGTTTACGTGCAATAAGAGTGCATGTGAAGATAAGCGAGAAGAACCCATAGACAACTTGAAGAGAGCTTTCAAGGCTACCATATCAGTGATGTCAGTTTACAGTACCTCAATTGTATTTGATGTGAAAGAGACTAGGAATAATGTTTTCTTGGATTGCAAGCCTGGACCATGTTAGCATTCCATTTTGTTGTCTTGCCTTCATACTCAAGTCATCTCACACTTCCATTGGATTTTCGTGTGATTGGACCCATGAAGCACCATTATAATAAAGAGTGCAAGTCCTACATAAGTAGTGTCTATTACATGACACAAAACAGTCTCACAGCAAAACCCTATATCAGACCATTTTCTCCAGAGAACATAAATTCTTCTGTCCATTTAACAGCAGTATGATAAGCCCAATACAGACAGGGCCCACAACTATCTAAAATTCAAATTTAGTAACAAAAGAGTAGTCCCCCTTCCTTACCACAAGAATAGTGATGGCTCCATTTTATGAAACAAAACAGGAGACGTTTCTCAGCCCTGACTGCATGATAAATGACACAAACTTTGACCTGATATCATGAATATGAGAGAATACAGTTGAAAAAAGAGCATAATACTGCTAGGTAAGTCTTCAATTTTAATCTGATTCTACTCTTAAGTACTGCAAGAATAGGGATGGCCTGGCTAACATACAGACTGTTACCCACTTTAACAGTGTTGCATCATAAAATTATGAGTCTTGCATTTATTTCACTGAAATCACATAAAAAAAAATGTATGTATCTATGTAAATGCGATAACTGAACAATGGCATCATTTCATTTACATCATTTTATACAGACTTCGTGATTATAAATGGCACATGTCTTCACAAGGACATCATTTTTACAGTTTAATTGTTTGTTTCATTTACATCTTTTTGAGTGTATTTTATAATGCTAAACAGCATCTATTTTCACAATGACATCATTTTTACCAATTGTTTATTCTATTTACATAATTTTGTGTTAATATTTTATAACACTTTATAGCATATATTTTTCCCAATTACACCACGCATGCTACACTTTTAAATTATTTTAAAAGGTTTTGCTTTAAAATGATTGCTGTGACCAAAAGAAAGAAATCGGAATGTAGTGCCAGATTTCTGACAGGATATGATACAGAGCTAGAAAACAACATTCAGGAAAAAAATATATACATTTTTTCATGAAATTTTGAAAAATCTGGCAACAGTGAAAAACTTTTTTTTTAAAAAGGATATTTGTAATTGATGCCAATGTTGAACAATATGCCATAAATATAAAGGATAAAAAGCCAATACTAGAAATGTAATTTTTATCACATAATCCCCCAATTTTCACTATATAGTTCATATTTTTCATGTACTAATAACCTTCAAATAAAACCATATGATTGGATGTTAACATGATGAAGGCATAAAAGAAAAAAACAAACAGAGACAATGAAACATTTTAAAAATTACACAAACAACATATATGCAAAGTCAGCAATAACATTTGCAACATTTGGCACATTGAATATGGTTTACCCATAATAACTGATGAACTCTGAATGAACTGCAGAAACATTACTAACAGTACAACAACACAGTATTTAATGCATACATAGCCTACAGCCAGTCAATCAAATCCACCATTCTACAAATTGCTTATGATTATAACAAACACTTGCTTTATGTAGTGGTTCCTTGAATACATTATCTAGCCACTTTGGCAAACAATTCATTCAGAGACAAATTACAAGTCTGGAGAAAGTAACCACTATGAATGGTTTCTACATCTGAGACTTAAATTGTTTTAGTTTAAATGACTGCATACTTGTTTCAAATTGTTATGGTGGTGTTGTTTAGTCATACATTATAAATAAAACTTGCATTAAGGACATACACTTTACACAACATAGTCAAATGATCATGGGCTCTTTGAAGACAATAATGTCTTGTAACTGCAAACAATTTTACGAAGAGAAGTTAATAAAATACATTCTTCACACCATAATTCCCCAACTATGTACACTTCTGTATAAAAATGGATTTACTCATAAACGATGTCACATAAATAAATAAAACTGATCAGTCAAATTATGAAACTTCAATTAAAAACAATTAGCCAGGTATAAGTTTAAAGAAAACAACCCAAACTTTAGACCAGTAGCTGAAAATGGTAAGATAGGAAGATATATGAATAATAATTATGCTTTATTATGATAGAAGTAAGCAGTAACTCATGGAAATAATTCTCATTTTGTAAACCTTAAAATCAACTCAATCAGCCCATTATTAGTGTGTTGTGTTTATCATCACACCAATAAGTATTTAACTAATTGAGAACAGTGTTCAGTTGAAGCAGATATGGTGCTGCCTTCATTGTGATACCATGCATGCAATGATCACCTGGCATGATACCACACCCAGTCACATTATACTGGCACCTGGCATGATACCACAACCAGTCACATTATACTGGCACCTGGCATGATACCACAACCAGTCACATTATACTGGCACCTAGCATGATACCACACCCAGTCACATTATACTGGCACCTGGCATGATACCACAACCAGTCACATTATACTGGCACCTGGCATGATACCACCCCAAGTCACATTATACTGGCACCTGGCATGATACCACCCCAAGTCACATTATACTGGCACCTGGCATGATACCACCCCAAGTCACATTATACTGGCACCTGGCATATTACCACCCCAAGTCACATTATACTGGCACCTGGCATGATACCACCCCAAGTCACATTATACTGGCACAAGGCATGATACCACAACCAGTCACATTATACTGGCACCTGGCATGATACCACCCCAAGTCACATTATACTGGCACCTGGCATGATACCACACCAAGTCACATTAAACTGGCACCTGGCATGATACCACAACCAGTCACATTATACTGGCACCTAGCATGATATTCTAATACCACACTTATGTATCTATGTTTCAGCCAAGGATTGAACCCACAACCTTTGGGTACCTAGATGTGATTAACTATTGAGCTTCGAGGACCTGTCACTTTAACATAACAAATGCCCAAAGCACTCTGACCATTCAAACAAGTAATGCATTTCACAAGTCATGTTTATCAATATATATGAATTTATATGCAATGATAGCATCATTTAAACAATGGAAGGATTAATTACAGAAGTGTACAAACACATCATTTGTTCAAGAAGTTTTGTTCAACACTTTGTTGATCATTTCCATAAATATATTGCATGACAATTCATAAAAATTCATTGAATGACAATTCTCCAAATGTACTTAATGATAATTCATCACAATGTTTTGAATGATAATTCATCACAATGTATTGAATGATAATTTATCAAAAGGTACTGAATGGTATTTCATCAAAATGTATTGAATATTTCATCAAAATGTATTGAATGATAATTCATCAAAATGTAGTAAATAATATTCCATCAAAATGTAGTAAATGACAGCTGCTGTTTGTGATGTTTTTTCTCACACGTAGCAAATAAAGTGTGCAGCAATGGTTAATTTACTTTTGATTTTTGTTTTTCTTAAAAAAAAAAAAAGAAAAAGAAAAAAATAAGGTTACATTAAATGCCCTCAAATGTTTCACCGTACAAGCAACAAACAGAAACATGGTTAATTATCAGTGAGAGAGAAATACATGTATTCTGCAAACAAACTGGTATTTTTTTTATTCTATTTTTTTAAACCTATAAATTCATTTTTCATCTTTGGACCAATGGCAGATATTATGTGGATATACTTAAAAGCACAGCTGTCAGCTTTATGTTTGATTTTAAGAACATGTACAATTGCTTTGAATGTTTACAATTCGAAAATAATGCTTAAGCAAAGATATTGTTATGAAAACTATATAACTAAACTAAATACAAGCTACTTATAAAAAGCAAATAAGTAGATATACATGACTTGAAAAAGACGTACAAAACAAATGGTGTTTACTGCTACTAACTGACTTATTCTAACACATGTCCTTAGGACAGTTTTAAAGTGTATCAGCAAATTGAACACATTAATTGAAAAACAGGATGCACTGAACATAAAATAAAACCATTCTTGTTCCTGTATGTTACGTGCTGTATTATCTATTAACACAGGTACAGTGAAACATGTTAGATAAAAATGGGATGGCATCACTGACTAAGTGACTATTTGACAGTACATGTCTGGCAGTCCATCTTACGCTATAACTGGCAGTGCTGTGAGGAGTACAAAGGTTGGTATGTGTCATCTGTTCAATGACCATTGAACTCTAAGCCCTCTATTCACATTCTGACCAGGCTTAGGCTCGATGTAACCAATACCACAATCTGCACCATTTGCTGCTGGTTCACAAGCAGTATGTCAGGAACTGTGCATGTAGATGCAGTCTGATGTGTACGAATGAGACTGGGGTGTAAACAAAATGAAGCATGATAGCGATTAAAAACATGTCAGTGTCTAGTGTACTGTGACCAAGCACAACTCCTGACGTTGCAGCACTGTCTGTTGTAGGTGGCTATATGGGTGAAAGGTTTGAAAGCTCTAATGGCATAACTGTTCATTGACTAAACAAAATCACACGTCTGTCTGACTGTGTTTCATGTTTTGTGGTCGAGGCATGACTCCTGATACGCTCTCATGATGTCACAGTGCTGTCGGTAGTATGTGGCTATCTTGGTGAAAGGTTTCGGGTCAAGATCGATTATACTGACAGAAAATCTGTACAGCTGTCCACAGGCATCTTTCAAACACCGTCCAACAGATGCCTCATTTAAACTGGAACAGACAAAAGGTTTTAACATCTCCTAAAACAGGATGTATTCAAACAGGTACATAAAAAAGTTGGCATATCTTGAAAATAAAATTGTTCTTAAACCTGTAAACATAAATGGCTTGTTTTTGTTTTTTCATTCCCTATTTAATTCCAAATTTATCAAACATATTATACTAATACATGTACATAGATTAAACAACAGAACAATAATAATTTCATTACAAAGTTTGCTTGTCTCTATTGCCTTCTTTTCTCTCTCCCTATTTCCATCCATTACACTCTTATAGGATTTATATAAACCTAAATACACCAGTGGATATTACATATAAAGCTATGCTGACCAAATTGTTTCAGATACATATGTAAAAGGTAAAAAACTTAAACATTTAAAATGATTACATTCTAGAATTTAAGATCTGAAGCCTTAATAGATCTATTTTTCTATATGGTTTAAACTGTTTTAATTATTAGAATACAATAGTTTAAAATTCTATTATAAACAATCTTTTCTGGTAAATTCAGCCTTAGTACCTTAATTAAGATTGGGATCAAACTTTCTATATGGTGTGCACTGCAATAGGTGTTGGAAGGCATGGTGTGCACTGCATTAGGTGTAGTAAGCAGTAAGTCAGAATTTTCAAATATTTGTAAAAAGAAAAAATAGCATCTTTTTATACAAATATTTTAGATAATGTATATTTTAGTATGGTTGTTAAATTTCACCAGCACATTTATTGTCATTAAAGCATCATTCATCTTTAAACGATGGAGGAATATCCCAGACATGTCTGAGAAGAACCACGATGGCACTGCAAGTATGGACATTCCTATACTGATACAGTAAGACATAGAGAAGATATGGGTCACAAAAGCATTAATTACCTGTCAGGAACCCTTTGAAGGGCAACCATGATTGAACAATCCTGCACAGTTTTTGACACAAGGAACCGTTTCACCTGCAGAAAACAGAGCATATACATGTATTGTGAAAACATTCATCAATGCATGTTATTTCTACATAAGCATTGTAAAAAATGGTAAAATTATGCTAGCATTAGTTTAATTCAGCAAATTTAACTTTATTGCTTTCTTAAATTGAATCCAAAATGTAATGCACTTATAGACAAGAGAATCGGTACAACCGATGAATGCTCGCTGAACAAACGCTTGTTCCAAAAGGGTTTTTTTGATATGTTTTATGCTCTGGACAAATTTTAAGTATTAAAATAAGAAAGGGCAATCTCTCTTAAATTAGGCAAAACATAGATATGGTTCTTGTAGGGTTCATTGAGATCTATCTACCTATGAAGTTTCATGTTGATAAATCTTACAGTTTTTGTGTTATGCCCCAGACAAAATTTAAACATTAAAAGTAACAAAGGGCAATAACTTCTAAATTATGCAAAACAGGGTTATGGTTCTTGTACATTGCACTATTATCAAGACCTATTCAACCTATATGTAGATGTGCTCCCGACAAACCCATGATGGATGGAGGGCTGAAAGACAGAAGAACTGGTGGAAGAATGGATAGAAATTCCCACTCTTCTTGTTGTTACAGATATTGCTACACTTTTGTTAACTCCATTATTCCCTTAAATTTAGCCATAGCAGGATGGATGGGAGTTTAAGTGGGTGGGTAGGTGGGTGGATAGATGGTTGAACAGACAAAGCAGAAACTCTATCGTACCCTTCAGACAGCATAAAAAATAGCATGTTTGAGAACAAAGTTTAGCATATAATTTATTCTTATTCTTACCCTATAGCAAAAAGTCCAGGAACAAAATTTCAAAGCCAAAACATGTACAGACAGTATCATTAACCACTTGAGCTGGTTACCTTGCATAAAAGAGTGTCAACATCCTCCTCTATGAGACTGGAGGTTTGAGGTTCACAGCGGGCACAGGCATCTAGCCAGCTGGGACCAATGTACGGTCCATTGAGACACAGACTAGACCTGTAGAACAAATAGACATCTTATACATTGGTAAATACATTGATACATATTGTAAGTGGGTGCTGATTTAAATTAGTAGGGTCAACCCTAGTACACATACTAGCTGTACCTTCACAACAAAGACATCTTATAGATAGTAAATAGTTGGACTATTTTTTTTAAGGTGTAAGAAAGAAATATTTTGTTTTCCATGATGATGTATCTTTAATCTCTCCTTTATCAAACATGTCAGCACCATTATATGGAATACCAGTACTGAATATGATAACTGCTTTATGATTTTGACTTACTGGATTTCAAAATAAAAAAGGAATTGCTGTTATATTGCTTAGACATTTTTTTTTCTGCTAGACTTACCTGTAGTATAAAACAAAATAATTTAATAATATTGTCTTGCATTTTTTGATACAGCATTTTTTATCAAATCTACGTATTGCCGACTAATTTCTTAAGATATCTATACCTCAAAGATGGATGTTCCTTTAGGTACTCTTCCAACTGGAGGTAAATTGGAAAGATTTTGTCAATATCTTCGGTATCTAAGCGTTGGGTAGTCAGTATACGTTCTAAAACACAACCGGCTGGCAAATGGATCAATTCATCTGAAAGAAACAAATTAATACTGGTGATAAATCTATGACTATAACTTTAATCTTTTATAATATTGTAACATTATTTTACAAAAATCTGTTCTACTGCTGCCTATTTGCTACACTCACTTGCTGTAAAGACATGTGAAGCAACATTGGCATTCTAGCAAATATAGATTTTCCATTTTGTCAGTGGATCAACAACTATCTATTAGCAATTTTTAAATAGAAAAAAAATAAATGTTATTTCTATTCCTGAAAAACAAAAAAATATTATAATTTACTTTTTAAGTACTAATTTAATCAACTAATGTCTCACTTGAATTTTAACTAGAAGTTGAACTAACCAGGAGAGCTACAGAGGTGGTCTGACTGTACATGGGAGTACCTATCCCAACAGTACTGCACTGGGTAGGTGCCTTGAATCGTCTCCTCACAGGGAGTCCCTTCTTCAGTCTCTGGCACAGACAGAAGTGCCTCCAGGACCAGATCCAGAAACATTGATATTAATCTACAAGTAGAAGGAACATGAATATCAACCTACAATTGGAGTCATAACATCTGTAACGACCTACAATTGGAGGCATAACATCTGTATCGACCTACATTGGAGGCATAACATCTGTATCGACATACATTGGAGGCATAACATCTGTATCGACCTACATTGGAGGCATAACATCTGTATCGACCTACATTTAGAGACATAACATCTGTATTGACCTACAATTGGAGACATAAAATCTGTATCGACCTACAATTGGAGACATAACATCTGTATCGACCTACAATTGGAGACATAACATCTGTATCGACATACAATTGGAGGCATAACATCTGTATCGACCTACAATTGGAGACATAACATCTGTATCGACCTACAATTGGAGACATAACATCTGTATCGACCTACAATTGGAGACATAACATCTGTATCGACCTACAATTGGAGACATAACATCTGTATCGACCTACAATTGGAGACATAACATCTGTATCGACCTACAATTGGAGACATAACATCTGTATCGACCTACAATTGGAGACATAACATCTGTATCGACCTACAATTGGAGACATAACATCTGAATCAACCTACAATTGGAGACATAACATCTGCATCAACCTACATCTGGTTACATTCAAAGCAATCTACTTTTGTGACATGGCATGTGTTTATAATCCATTTAACCTAAGGTTATGACACTGTTGAGTTTGTGAGGCTTCTTTGGTTATTGACATGTGAGACTAAAACATTGATTACCTCTGCTTCTGATGACCATTGGTCAAATGGCTAGGCCAGCCCCGAAAGAAGTCCTCTAACACTTTGGTGAGGTCTGCCATATTCCATGCTCCATGGATCTCTTTTCCATCCTGAAGAATAATGAGAGAATGAATAGTCAGTGATTGAAGGGGATAGAGCACTCATTTTATATTTGTGTGGCTTAGTGTGTATCTTAGCTAGTATTGTCTGTACACTTGTAGATCTTGTTAACTATGACAGAAACAATAGGTTTCATCTTAACCAAAGGGAGACAAGTAGTTATAGAAACAAGTTTTTTCCCTTAATCTAAGGGAAATGATCACTGAGGATAATTACAGTTGTTTCCCTTACACCACATGTTACCAAAATAATGGTACTTTGGTATAATATAAAGCAATTAAGTATGGTAGGGTTTTTTATTAAGTACGACACATTATTTCATCATTACTTTAGAGCTGACTTCTGTAATAATATTTTCTTACTATGTGTATGTTATAAGTCTAATTTAAATGCACATTTCAATGAGGTGTGAATAGTAAGAAAAAGTTCCAAAAAGCTGTCCAGCAACTTGCAAAATAAATCTGTTCATAAAGCTTTTCATTTTACACCAGTCCTATAAAAATTTACAAAACTTAAACAATAAATGCAGGAAAAATAATGCCCAGCTGAATAGATGATTGTAACTTGCACTTAAAAGTAAAACTTACGATGCTTTATTAAATGAGTTTGCTGTGGGACATGCACAAGAAACAACAAAATACATCTAATTAGAAATCATCTATATACATCATATATACATATTCACTTTCTAACTTCCTGCCCCATTCTTTTCCTCTCTCTGCCTTTCCCTCTTTCTCCCCATCCCCCCTCTCTCTCTCTCTCTCCCTCACCCATTTCACTATTTTGTACATTGTCACCCCAACCACTGGAACCTTTTGTTACTTCTGCTGCCTCTTTATTGTATATTGTTCTCCGTGTTGCATACTTTGTATACCAGGAAGGAATAAAGATTTGTTCTGTTCTATTCAAAGTAACATGATCCGATTTATTCTAATTACTTGACTATCAATATAATTCAGATTAACTTTTGAGTTATTGTTGTTTTTCTGGTATCTTTATGAACTGCTCTGGAGAAAACAGCAATTACAGTAATTAAAAATTGCAGTGATTAATTCCATGACATCATAGCTAATTAGAATGGATTTTTTAATATATATATTTAATTTCCATTGATGCCTAGAAACTAATTATCTAGAAGACAAAGTATTATTTAACTGGTTTGTTATCAACAGCCTAATTAAAGTATTGCTAATTAAAGTGTTTTCTTTGTTCAGTGTTTCTGCTTACATTTCTTCTAACCAGATCCTCAGCTAGGGTTTTCTAAATATAGCCATCACAACATGCATAATCAATACTGATACAAGAGCCAAGTCACTAGAACCTGGTAATTAACAAACACATGCCCCAATGCACGTACACACTCATATGAATACACTGGCACTAAGACCTCAATTTTATACTTGTTTTATCATTGTCCTCTTTTATAACATCAAGTGATTTTTTACAAATAATAAATGTATGTGCCATGTTTGTGTGTGATAATTGTTGACAGATTTAAATTATACTGTTGTTTTTAGTCACCAGGAGGTTTATAACCAAAACAAACTTATAAGCAGCACCAACACCACTGACAGATTGACACCATCATAATTACTTGTACCACACTATGTTGTCCACCACTTTCTACACTTGGAAACACAAGATATATATCCCATTGTGAGTTTATACTGTAAAAAATAATGTTAGATTAAAAATAAATGAGTGTAGAGAAATATATTTATGAAAACATGCCACACTTGAAATTACAAAACATAGTCCTCATTTCAAGACTTGCTTGTACAAGTCTTGGTTAACCCTTTCTTCACTGTAAACAGCATTAGGGCGGGATATGTTTTATGTTCTTTACAAGGGAGAATGATGTTTTCAGCAAGCAAATGGACGGCAAGGGCTCAAACCTCTAACTCCCTGCCTGCTAAGCAAAACTTAGTACATGTAACTGGTAGGCAAACAATGAAGATCCAGATCAGCAAGCTTTAACTGGGGTCTGGTTGGTCAGGGTCTACACTATTTGCTGAAGTTATGGAGTTATAGAATAACAAATAATTGTGTTTTGATCAGTAACAAATGTTGTAAGCTACAGAACATTGCTGTGAATTGGTCCATAACAAATGTTGTAAGCTACAGAACATTTCTGGGTTAGACAGGAATTATTAGATGCTTGTTAACCATAAACAGCAACCATTATATATAATTATGTGCTGCTTTGTGAAACTGTAATCATGAGTCAATTCTCAAATCACTACCTTCAGCGTTTCAAAAGTAATTCTTGAAAAGAATACCCTCACGACATGTCTATAATTTTGCAGTTTTTGTGTTTTTTATAACAAATATCATCCGAATTCCATTTAAACACAGCTGGTGTCTTCAGTCACAAGCATATGTGTACCAAAGAACCATTATGTCTATGGATATAAGATTTCAGATTTCTAAGGAACTGCTTCCTGAGTGAATGATCATGATAAACTTTCAAAGGTATAATGTCTCTTAAGATGTTCTGTAAATGGGATCCGCTACATGCTAACAGTAGGCATAATGATGCAAATATAGCCATAAGTCACCTTCACACACATTGTCCTCTTCTGTCTAAGACAGGATTGGCTCTGGAGTATTAACCATTGGCAAATTTTAACTCTTTGCCTGCTAGGCACGACTATAAGGCATGGACAAATACAGATGAACCATATCACACAGCGCCAGTTAGAAGCTGCATGATCTTGTTTCTACACTATTTGCTTATACATGTTTTCCAGTAGAACTTGTTACATATGGATAAAGATATCTGCATATAACTAAGTAATCAATTTGAGGTAATGTCAAATAAAGCATGAGAAGGGCTAAATCAATAACACTGCATGACTGTCAGCACATATTACAGACAAAAGAAAAATCAGAGGGAAAACAAAACACATTGTTTAGATTAGTCCTCTACGCAATGCAAAGTGCAAAGGCGTAATGATATTTTGTAATTATTAGTCAGGGAAACATTTTCAAACCAATTTAATTATGACTCATGTTCCAGTCACAGTGCATTGAATTAGAAAGTATTTTATATAAATTCACCTACTAATTAAAGCAGAAAAAAAAATAGTTTTGAAATTTTTTAATTGTTCTGAGATCCATTTTTTAAAAAAATTCACAGTTTGTGTTGACCTGTTAATCAATCAGTTACAAAAGAGGGGACAAGAAAACCTTAAAATTATTGTTGACAACCAAAGTTATGGTATCACTTTAAAAAACAATAGGTAATGGGTCATGGGTTTTGGTTTGATCCCAGGTTGTGAAAAATGTATAAATGTTTTATAAATGCTAGTGGTACAAGACTTGCTTATACTCAAGAAAATATAACAGCTGTTCGTAGAAAAAAAATGCTCCACTTATCACAGTGCTGGATAGTAAAAATGGCAGCCTCACTCAGCCAAACACAATTTTAAAGTTCTCTACCCTTTCCAAATGCTTTTTCTTTCCTTTTGATAGTGAACAAGTATTCCAAGCTTGATGTGAATATCTAAGTTTTAAGAAATGGACCATAACATAAGCGTTAACCAATGACGTTGTTGACAAGAAGGCATAACAACAGCTCAACCTTTATTCTTAAACAAGAAGGCCATGATGGCCCAATATTGCTCACCTGACTACCATAGACATAGAATGCTTTTAGACAGATCAAAATTCTTTGAGCAATCGATACACATGGCCACCCAAACAGCATATTTACCAAATATCCAGGCTCTAGCTTTTGCAGTTGACGACAAGAAAAATTCAAGAATAGTCACATAGGGAAAATGGCCAGGTCCCTGGCAGACATGTTTTTTGATGGATCAAAATTATTTGAACTTTTCGTTCCCCCTGCCAACTTATGCTTCTGATAAAGTTTGGATGAATTTGGCAAAGCGGTTTCTGAGGAGATGTCATTTGAAAATGTTCACAGTGGTTGCAGCACTGAACCTGCTTCAAGTAAACACCGTTTCCAAGTAACATTATGATTGTTGGACGGAGACCTAACCAATTAAAATTCAATTAAAAGACTTCGACATTAGAACCTATAGTGAATTACAAGGTAAATAAGTAAAAAAGGAAAAACTTGTTAGATGGCTTTAAAAAATTTAAACAAGGCCACACAATTACCTGACATATCCTGAAGTTATTTTGTGGAGTTTCTGCTAAAGCAATTAGGGCTTCCTTCATTCGTTGTCGGTCCCTGAAATGAGATGGACACTTCTTTCAAACAAAACAAAAGTCAAATATATCATGATACAAGTGTAAGTTATATAAATCAATATAAATCTATATAAACCATAATAAAAATTTACTTAACTTAATACATAGTAAACAAGACCTTTTGAGTGAGACTTGACATCATACAGTGTAGGTCCTGATCTGATAGCTCTCAGCATGAGCTGGCTGATCCAGGTATACATTTTTGTCATAGCCTAACAGACTTTTGCTAGGCAGATTTGAAGCACTAAACTTGCATGATATTCTGACTTTCAATATTTTCTCTATTTTTCTTTCAAGTGTGACATAAATCATTTTGTATGTTTTCCTTTTGTCCTTTCATAACTCGATTCTAACTAGAAATGTCACATTCATATAAGATTTTTATATACTCTGAAGATGCAATAACCTTAAAAATGACTTTAGGGGTTTGCATTTGGCAATGGTATGCATCACTTTCACGTGTAGATCTGTACATTATGTCTTTCATTTTAAAATTGGGAATGGAAAAAATGTAAAGACACTGAGACAAACATTTCAACTGCTATTTGCCAACCTTGGAGCATTATTTATTTTCCTCTGCCTTCCTTGCACATTTTTAAAGTATACATAACAAAAGGGCCATGATGGCCCTTAATCGCTCACCTGACACAGGCTTTTTGAAGGCTCATATCTGGCGTCAAGTGATTAAAAGTTGTTTACTGTAGAAATCTTTGGTGATTGGGCCATAAATGTGGCCTCTAGTTCACAGGGTTTCTATAAAATTGTACATAGTGACCTTCTGTTTGACGCTACATGACCCAGTAACAAACTCATCCAAGATTACATGCAGACAAACATTCTGGCCAATTTTGATGAAGATTGGGATATAAATGAGGCCTCTTGCATGTTCACGAGTTTTTTTTTATAAGATCTGAGCTATAGACCTACTTTTTGACCCCATGTAACCTAGTTACGAACTAATCCACAATTTCTTTCAAACATTCTGGCCAAGTTTGGTAAAGACTGGTAATGAGGCCTCTAGGGTGTTCACAAGGTTCTTCAAAGATCTGATCTAGTGACCTACTTTTTGACCCCACATGACCCAGTTACGAACTCATCGAAGTTGTTATGTAGGCAAACATTCTGGCCACGTTCAGTGAAGATTGGGCCATAAATGTGGCCTCTAATGTGTTCATAAGATTTTTCTAAGATTTGACCCATTGACCTACTTTTTACAAACATGTGACCCAGTTATGAACTCATCCAAGATTTCATGCAGGCAAACATTCAGACCAGGTTTGGTGAAGATTGGGCCATAAATGAAACCTCTAGCACGTTCACAAGGTTTTTCTAAAATGTTACCTAGTTTTTGACCACACATAACCCACTTGCAACTCATCCAAGGTTTCTTGCTGAGAAACATTCTGACCAAGATAAGTAAAGATTGAATAAAAACTGTAGCCTCTAGGGTGTTCACAAGCAAACTGTTGACAATGCACAATGGACAAAAAGGTATCAGAAAAGCTCACCTAGAGCACACTGTGCTCAGGTGAGCTAAAACTAAAACAAATAGCCTAGTTGGTCAGATGAAAATCATGTCATTTAAATATAAAGCAAAGTAAGTAGCTTTAGTTTAGTAAAATGAGCAGTTATAAGTAGATTAGCTCTGATTAAATTGCAACAAAAGCATGTTATGAGAATTTTCCGCAGCTTGTTTGTTTAATCATGAGGCCATAAAAGGTGGCAAACCACTTAGACATTTGACATTTCTCTTCAACAACATGTGGCGGGCATAAACATAAAGTCAAGTCACGAGGCAAACCCTTGTGTCTAGCCACATCAGTACAACATGGAGCTACATCAGGAAGCATCCAGGTCAAAACATGTTTTCTCATTTCTGTCCTATGTCAGCATTACAGCAATCTGTTGACAGTGTCAAGGCTTCCAGAAAATGGCATATTGTCACATTTAAGCATAAAGCACAGCATAAAGTCTGACATATGTGCATTGTATGTGTTTCATGTCTGTTCATCATAATTTGACTAAAGCTGAGCATATGTATATAGGCTCATGTTTGTGTACATTTAAGTTAGCTTATGTTAGAACATACATGTATGTGTGTATGTCTGCATGGGTGTGTCTGTAATTGTGTTTGTACATGCTTTTGTGCTCATTTTGTGTGTGCTCCTGTTTGCATATGTGCATATATGTCCTATTTTTGTCTAAGTATGTGTATGTGTTTGTCCATTAGTTTTGTTTTTTTGTTTTATTTTCATTAAAAAAATGACTAAACACACAGAATGGGAAAAATCCCATTCTTTTATGCATTGTAGTATACACCGAAAAAAAAACACCTTCTATAGATTTGAGGGAGGAGGGGAAGTTGGTTAAATCACTTAACAGACAATATCTCTAGGCCTGCGAAGCCCACACTGACCATGCTTTGATAAATGGGCTACAGACAAATGTAGCAAACCCCAAACAAAGATGTTATCTTTCCTCTTTAGCTGTTCACATTTCCCTTTAAGGAGCCCCTGTACAGGCGAGACTACACTGCTTTGTGTTGGAGCAGCTATACATTAACTGATACACAAAGTCTACCCACACACACAACAGCTGGCCAAATTGAGCAAACAAGAAACTAGTGCAAACACAGCATGGGTACTTAAACTATGCAACTCTGCAGAAACATTCTGAATACACAATCAATGGACATCACCGACTTTCAAAAACAAAACAAAGGAGACATCAACTCTCCAAAAATACAATTATTGTCTGAAATGAGATATTGTTGATGAAATATCTGGGTTGATGAAATATCTGGAACAAAGAACTAAATATAACCATGATTATGTTCAATCATATGCAAAAACCAGTCAAATCTTGTATTTAATTATTTTAGATTGATCTTACAAAAAGCATTGAAATCTTCCAGTAAATGTGCCTATCAATAGTTGTTTTTTACTTTATCTCATATAAAATTTGACACTTCCCCCCTATATGTCAGATAATCATATCAACATGTATGATCTATCATAATTATCTATAGTCGTGCATGATGCAAACAATCTGCAATAAAAACCTTCCAGTGTATTCTTCAAACATTTTCTTCAAATAAGTAACTCTCATACCTATTTTTGTTCAATGTCTTTGTTGTACTTGTTTCAATGGCGACCAATCTACCTACGCCTTGTAGTTGATTACTCTCCACTACCTTTTAAACTCTGCTATTCATGAATGGATCAGGTTCAGCAAATAGTGTAGATCAACATCTGCCCACTTTTGCTTGGTGCTGTCTGATCAGAAGCTGCACTATCTGATACTGAGTCTCCAGCACAATGTCCTATAATCTTTACATGTAGCTGAAACCACAGCTCCACATATAACCCTCTCTGGAAGGGTAGGGGCCTCATTAACAGCCTTAAAAGGAAGTGCTGTAAACATTCTGAAGCTAGCCGCAGTGACATAATAAAGGCATTGAAACTCACGCAACATAGCCCTCATCACTCTGAAACTGACACAATTTACTGGGTTTCCCCCATATATGCATAAAATTAGAGAAATAGAATCCAATATTTTTTTTATTAGTTGTGTGTGTTAGTTTGTATGATGATTTTTACCTGTATTAAAATGAAGGATAAACCTGTATTTAATTAAATGAAGGACATGTCCGCACAATAAATTAGTGTGATAATTGCAGTATGGGTGTGGACCACGTTTTACTTGGCTACATGCAATAGATCAGGTACACAGGAAAAACCACTAGAAGCCATAATTACCATTGTGTAAAGGTAGGAGGGATGGTGAAACTCAACCCAATCACCTGCCAAATGGCATGAAGTCATATTTCTTGGTAAACGATACAAAATGTAAGGAAGTGAAAAATCTTATTAAGTTTTCTTTCTGTTTTGTTTATGTTTTTGATGTTTCCTACAAAATTAATGAAGTTTCTATACACAAAATATTCTATAGCAAATATATGATAGAGCCTTCTTACAATTTTTTTTTTCAACAAGATCTAGAAGTCCACTGAGTGTCCCTGTTTCAATAATCTTACATCATAATCATATTCCGTTTCAAGAAAACAAGTGATAGATCAACTTGTCCTGGTGTAATACTTCCAAGCTTAGCATAAGCTATGTATAAACAATATTCAACATCTTGAGAATGTCATTACCAAGGATAAAACAAACAACTGCCAGAGTCCAACTCGTTTTTCTTTGTTTGTTTTCTTATATACTTTGCAGCGACCAATTATAGGAGCGTGCAGATATTTGATGGAGGAAGCCCACAGACAAATGTCTGGGTAGAACCACCAACATACTGCAAGTTAGCTGGAAGACTTTCCCACATCAAGTCCTTTGCCCGTATCGGGACCAGAACCCACATGGTGAGAGGCCTAGCAGTCAGAGGAGTTACAAATCAGTTATGCCAGGGTTTCCCTCCTTAGCAACCAGAGGAGTTACCAATTGGAGACTCCACGCCACAGGTGCCTTCTACTCTGCATACTACTTGGTTTGGTATGTGGTTTGTTTGTTGTTGTTTTTTTACAAATATTGCACCAACACAATATTGTCAATGGGGGGCATCCTGCAATTACTGGTGGAGAATGTTTGAGACCCCAGACAAGTGTCTGAGTAGAATTGCCTGCAAATCGTAGGTCAACTGGAAGACTGCTTTACATGAGAAGTTCTTGCCCAACCAGGACTGGAGCCTGTCTGGTGACATGTTGAAGAGTTACAAGTCGATGACTCTATCACCCTCCAGTACAACTATATCAGGATTAGCCTACAGCCTTGTCTAAAAGACCTAAACTCTTTAGAGTCCACTTATCTCAGGAAGTTGGTCTGACTATATATTTATGCATGAGCTCTCTGGTCTCTTTCACAACAGGAAATAATATAGCAAATGTCTCTTCACCATCAGATTCCCCTACTTGACATGGGTCAGGTCACTGTTTGGGGGAAAACCACAAACTGTAAGCCTGCTGAGCTGGAAGATTAATCTATGTAAGGGCAACAAGTGTAGATCCTGTCCAGCTCCTGCAGAGAGCTGTCTGATCAGAATTTGCACTATGTGAATCCTGAGCCTCTGAAAATGCCTTGGTACCATGGCATCTCAGTGGAAAATAAAAATACAAACACAGCATGGGATATTAACAAAATGTAGCAAGATAAGGGCCCAGACATAGCTCACATTTATAATTAGCACAGAAGACAAAGGAGGAAATTCACAAGGTAAAAGTCCAGAGACCCATTATTTTGTTACTACAACCAAGGAGTCACCAAGAACTTAACACAATGGAAATGGGTGCCAGTGATCAAGGTGTTCCAGTTACACAGTTAGTGGGATGGGATTTGGTGGCATTTTTGCCGATATGCAGCGACATTTCTATCATTATAGCAAAGGGGCACTTATGAGGTGCCCAGGGACTAAACCCGGTCGGTCCATAATACTGACACCGACGAGTTGGGCGTAATGCTGTCCCTGTAACCCCGAGCGTTAGGAGGGAAGCCACTACTACCAACTTTAAAGTCTTTGGTCTGACCAGGCCGAGGTTTGAACCCGCAACCTCCCGATCCGCAAGCCGACGCTCTACCACCTGAGCTATTGGTTAGTGGGTATTTCAGAAAAGAAATCATCACATTTTTTCCGGTATGTTATGATAGCGTGTTACGGAAGGTAAATTCTATAAAATCTATTTACCAATTCAACAGACCATAACTCTTACACTATCAAACTTTTAACCCCTTGTAACATTTACTATTAAAACACAACTAAACATAGACATATTCATCATGTGTATGAGTAAAAAATGATTTTGATAAGATTTAGGAGACCATGTAAACAGAAATAACTGCAGGTCAAAACAATGTCAAAGAAGTTTAGGAATGACATGAACAATATATTCAAGAGTGTTCACCCTTCTGAACTCTTTAAATGGAGGAGAAAAATGTGTACGATGTATGACTCACAAGAAGAGCTCATGGCATAACATGCTTTAAGGCCCAACCCACAGATGGAGTGATTGAATAACAAAACAGGCTCATTAGCATAGAAGCATACAAGAACATGTCTGGGAAAAAAAACAATGAACTACAATCTGACAGTGAAGAAATAAAGTTTTTGATGACATTGTTTTTTTTCCACATTTGTTTAAGCTTACAATATTATTCTTTAACAAAGAAAACAACACATGTTTTTGAATAAAATTTAAAAATTATAACATGAAAAGACTGAGATTAAGCACATAAACAGATAGTAGGATTTATTAATATTTACATTACTTGTTAATTAAGGTATTAGATGTGTAATAATGATTAAATTGAATCCTGACAAAAGATATATATCACATTATTCAGAATTGTATTCTGGATTATTTTCCAAATTTTAACAACTTTTCACCTCAGCATAAGTTTAAGTTTTGTGAATTTTTATGTACTAGGTTGACGTCCTCAAATCTGACCTTTAAATAATCTCATACATGTCAAATTTGGATGAATAAAAAATAAAGAAAACACAGTCATGTCATTTGTTTTCTACATTTTTATAAGAGCATACTTTTCTTAATAAAAATACTCCAAAAACATGTGAAAAACACACTTCTTTCTTTCTTTGCTTTTTTGACGAATCTTCCTTGCTGACCACAATTCCTTGTTGGCATTTTGGAGTGAAGAAATTGACATGATTTCATATTGGACAAAATTTAAAAACTAAACTAAAATTGGGTGATGTTATTCTTGGAAAGCCATGTGTTGATGTTAGTGATCAATCATGTAACATCATAAAACCTAAATGCCGACATTACAGGAATATTCATGAGATTGATTACACATCTAATACCCTAATACCTTAAATGACTTCAAGTTTATACCACTGAAGAACAACTCATAACACAATGATACACAATACACAATGTTATAACATACATTTTAACTAAAAATTTGCAAACATAATATGTAATTTAAACTCTGTTTATTTAACAAGAAAAGATTTTTAATATGACGAGTTATAATCTTTAAATGGAGATTAGCCAGTGTTAAAAACTGACTTATATTAACTACTCCTCTGTTTCAAGGATAGCTTGTGACGTTTATTCTTCAGCACCCAGGGAATCTTTATTGCCTCTATACTTTCTCAGGCAAAACAGATAGTAATAGTCTTCTCTGAAAATTGTTAAATGAGAGGCATTTGTGTTAAATTAATTTTGAAAACATTTAAAATGTGTATGAAAGTATTTCCTGTGTATTGGAATGACAAGCAGTTGTAATAGCACTGCAATCCTTCCCTCGCCCACTCACTCTAATACCTTTCCATCTCACCACCATCTGTTACACCCTAACAAACATTGTGCTGACACAACCAAGGCACTTAAGCAGCAAAATGTTTACACAACCTTTTTTTATTTTTGTCATCAGTCGGACCAATCAAAACAGGACCAGCTGCCGCTACATGCGTCACTTCACCTGGTTGTTTGTTCACATTTACTGGCCCATAAAGAAAATACCACTACATCACTAGATGTATTTCTATAGAGGCACATACTAGCACAAGATAACAACAATGGTGCTTAACCAGTTTTTCTAGGTCATATTTGTTTTTGTCATAGAATCTGCTGATGCCCAAAATTGGAAGAGGCAATTCCAGGGTCAATTCTCAATGATACAGCAAAATATAACTATATTGTATAACATACAAGTGAAAGTCTTAGGTAAATAGGGGGGTTATAGTATTACTAGATGACAAAACTGACACCAAAACACCTCATAAAGAGCTCTGTTTTTATATACCTGTTTTTATATACCAGTGTATAAAAAGACTCCCCCATCCCTACACACACTAAAAAACTAGACAACAGCACATTAGCTTTTGGAAGTATTATTCCAAGCATTTCAGCAAAAATGTGTAAGAATTTTCTCTCCTATGAAGAAAAAATGAACAAATATCATTCAAAAGGGAGCTTGAATGGTTAATGGCTAAGATCTGATCTTATGCACAAGACATTCTTGAGATCTGCAGGCTCTGGTTTACAACCTTTGGTTAGGCTTGGTTTATACAGTTGTTCCAGGACTGGTATATGTCAGAAGGGTTAGAGATGTGATGTTATTATGTCTGGTGTTCATGACAAGTTATCACAGTGAAGGCAGCAATACTTACTTTACAAGAAGACTGACCTGTGTGCCTGCAATATTTCTGATATTTAACTCTTAATTGAACAGACTAGGGCAGATAGTGTATAGTGATACATGACAATGGCCTTCTGGGAGATGTCTGATTAAAATCTACATTAATTACTGCAATGTCTCCAGCAATGTCTCAACATCCAGATTTAGTTTCCTTCAGCAATGTCTCAACCTCCTGATTTAGTATTTTGCAAATCACTGAAAACTTGGTATGGGATATTAACAAATGTAGCAAGCTGAGGGATAAACTAAATAGACAAGTGCAGGTAACTGGGTCTAACAATTACAACTAAGCAGTGTTAGGACTCATTTGCATACAGCTGGTGTGGTGGACTGATTTCAGCATTTTAGCAATAAATTATAAAGTAGGGTGCTATTCCTTGTGGTGGAGATCTATTGATTAAAATAACAGAAATCAAGTCTCATCATGCATCAGAATGAGCCTGTAATCATAAGGGTTTTATAATCACCCAATTAGACATGGGAGAAAGCAAAAATACTATTGGTTTTTCTTTTCTTCATATATTATTTTGCCATAGCAATAACTTCTGCATGAAAAAAATATGTCGTATAAACCTTTTTTTTTAATTTTTAGACGAGTTATTTACCAAAACTCTGACTTGATTTTTTTTCTTAATAAATAATCTTGCCTTTTAAATATTTCTGCATTAAAAAGGCATAGTTTGTGAATAAAGCTATACATGAATATCAGACTTTAATTTTTAGACCTTTATGTGATCCAAAATTACCCTATTTCTATAAACATATATAAGATATAAATCAGGACTTTCCATGTTTAAAAAAAATCAATGCCATTGGCTCTATTACAGAGACAGCCCAGCATAATTTGTAGCTTTAACATCAGTTTTGAACAAGACACAATATCACCCACTAAGATGGTTAAGTCAGGACTGTCATATCACCAGGACCTAATATGAGACCCTGCTCCTTTGTCCAAGCAGCCAAATACAGATCCTTAGTGGGATAGATTAGGTATTCATGAGAGACCTAAATGCCAATTACCTGAGCCTGGTCCTACATTAGCCATGGGCATCAGGTCTCACAAAGAAAACCCCACTTGAAATAACAGTTAGGCGCCACCCCCCTTTTCCCATTCAAGCACAGCATTAGCAGGTGTTTTTGTTCACTGAGGTTTGTGTATTGAAATCTAAAATTTTTACTACTGATAGATATGTCAAGGACAATGGGTTCAGATTTTATGACTTTAAACTTTGCTGAACTTTGCAATAAGTCACTGCTGTTGGCCTGGTGTTTTTTATCAACACTTCAAGGAAAACTGTTGTATCTCAAATAAAATAAACAAAACTTTAATGTAGTATTCATTATAACATTTCAGATGAACAGACAATACATATGCATAACACAAAGGGTATCAAACTGTGTATAACAAGTGGGTACTGGCAGTGTCATACCTTGAAATGTTTCAAGCTTACCTATTTTTGCATTTGAAAAATGTTCGGGAACATGATAAAGGTTAAAGCGGACTCAAAAACATTTGTCCTAACATTTTGTTGTTCAATTGAGACTTGCAATAATTAGCAAGTTAAGCAAGATTTATTTTAAGGTTGTTATTGACAAAACTGACTCCCATTTAGCAAGTATACTTATGCGCTTAAATTTGAGCCCTGACATTTAAATGTTTTACAAGAAAGAAGGTTATTACAGTATTCTTTGTACCATCTTTGGATTAGATTTCACACACAAAAAAGAAATAAAAACCAGTTCTGTAATAAAGGCATGACAAAAGAAAACAGTGCATTCAATTAGCTTTATTTAAAAGAACTATTACATCTTTGAGATTAACAGGGGTGCTTACTTACTCTTGCAAAGTATTGAGTATACTTGCATTATTAACTATTTAGTTATCTTTTTTTCTCAATTCACTTTACTCTAGCAAAGTATTGAGTATACTTGCATTATTTACTATTCAGTAATCTTTTTTTCTCAATTTACTGTTTGAAAACAACCCTCACTTCAGTACATGTATTAACTAAAACCCAATAACTTTGACAATAAAGTCAATTCTTCTCCCTAACACTGTGATCATGCTTCTTATGCCCCTGGAATGATCGACTTCCCCTACAAAACCCATTGTCTGCAAACCAGATAGGAATCTTGCAGTTCTGATAACAGTCCCTCTGCTTGTACTCACCATGAATCATGGTTCCTTTTGAATTAGTGCATTACTGGATCAGTGCCACTGCCATGCTTGTTACCAATAGGAGGGATGATCAATAACTTCTTCCCAATGTTCCCAATGCGGGAACTCCCTTTGTTTCATCAAAGCAAAATATCGACAAAAACAATTGCAAGATTTTTTATTGGGCTGCAAAAATGAAGTTACCGATGTCAGTGAGAACTTCATGGCAAGCTCTGTGTTTCTGGGCAAGCTCTAATGCAAGTTCTGGAAAGTGCACTGGCAGGTTTTTATCAACACAGCCCTTATGCTATGTTTAAAAAAAAACAATGGCTAAATTCTTAGTATCAGCTCACAACTTTCTGCATAGATAGCACTGATAACCACTTAGTAGTAGCAGGTGAAGCTAATATGAAAGGAGTTCTGCTCTTCTGCTGAGCTAAAAAATAAATGAAAGTTGAAAATTTATCAGGAATGCTTTATTTATAAAAATGAACAAAAAATCTTTTGTTATACTTTTTATAGTTTTAAAGTATATTTCACATGCGTTGAGACTGATGATTTAGGATACTTTTTTATTTCTTTTCTTTTTGTAAAAGCTTTTTTAGTTGCTTTCTTCGTAAAAAGTTCCACAGTCAAACTTTCTCTTATTGTGTAGAAGTAGATATGCTGAGCTTAGAGATATGGTACTAGCACTATGTACACGATTGACAGATCTTAACCTGTGTCACCAATACAACTTGCTTCATGCCAGTGATGTTAGCCTAGGATACTATTAAGATTGTACATTAAATCAAAAAAATTAACCAGCATAAATGAGACAGTCTTTGTTAAACATGAAGCGATCATGCTTAAGCAAATAGGGTAGATTCTGAGCTAGTTCCAGCTGGAAGCTATGTGATCAGGACAGGCACTATTTTCTAGTAAGTCTGTATCAGTTCATCATATTACATACCCTATGCATAAAGTTGTGACATGTGAACAGGTAACCAGCAATTTGGTTGGTTGCCAACTTGTAACTCTTTATCTCTTCATCGCATTGGTTCAAGTCCCTGAGGAAAAAATATATATATTGTTTGCAGCATGATAAGGGTGTTGTGTGAGTTGTTTTTTTTTTTGTTTTTGTGTGTGTGTGTGTGTGTTTTGTTTGTTTTTTGGGGGGTCATGTTTTTTTGTATTGTTTTTTAGTGTTGTTTGTTTCTTTCATTTTAGCTCTCTGAAGCCCAGTTATACTGCTCAATGAACTCTTGCATGACAATTCTGTCGGACACTTTGTGTGACCCACATCAAAGGAAACAAATGTTGCCAAAAAACCTAGTTCTGAATCTTGATATTTAATACCTGTGCCACTACAACAGGTTTGTTTCTCAACATATCAAATTGTCAGGTGGCCAGTGCAAAGTTGACATGTAATAGATTTGGAAACAACTCCTGTTTTAGACATTTAAACGACAGAAAATAAGCAGCCATTGTTTGAATTCGGTCAATGAGTGGGGATGTAGGTAGGCTGTAGGTTTATCTTTGAATCGTTTGAAATGAGAACAGCAACTTCGTGACATTGGATCAGCATGCATGAGTCATCAAGAGAGCTCCCGGTTAAGTTGGGCAGTTGTTGACCTGCTATATTTGGTAATAACCAAAAGTAAATTTTAAGTCTGGCAAAGATTTTTGGGGGCAACAACAATGTTGTCATATCGCAAGTCTCAGTCGCTGAGCTTCTAGCAATACCAAGATGTCTATGCACTTTTGCAGGTAGATGTTAGAAAATGAATAAAAGTTTGGGTTATTAACAAAATCTAGCTGGAAAATGGATAATTGCTCCAGGAAGGGAGAACTTAACAATGGGTAGCTGAAATAAATGAATACAATTGGCCAAGCACTTTCCAAATCTGGCAGCTTGCAGCCCATTTTGGCTCCCATTATTGTCAATGTCAAAACTGTGAATGGGGTGGTAATAGCAGGTAAGTGCTGATGATGAATAGCCAAAATGGCTTACACAGTAACACTACTTGTATCAGTAGGGTATTTTGGCGATAAATAGAAGGCATTGTACACAAGGTCATTTGTGCCTTGACAGAGACAATTATCTATCTACATGGTGTGCCAGTCCCCACATTACAGGGAACAACCACATTAGAGAGAGAGGCAATCTCACTTGTTATAATTGCTAGCAATTTCAGTCAAACTGCCATAAAAATAGAGAAGAAAATAGCTCACTCGTTGAAAAGAAGCTACAAGAAGGTCTTTGTTTGGAAAATCTAGGTCACCTGAAGTATTGATATAACTGTTGTACAACCAACAACAGACTAGCCTAATAACATTGCATAACATTATGGATAAAATACAACAATAAATAAGGTGTGTAAGGGATATGCATTAATCTCTAACCTGATGATGCAGTATAGTAAACAACTTTTTGAAAGGTTCATGGCGTTGGAAAAAGCAAACTGTTGTATGCATAAAACATATTTCCCGTCAGTTTTCACTCTAGCCTCACAAAAAAAGTTGATAAGGCTTAGACAAACAGTATAGATCCAGATCAGCTAGCTCCCTGCTGAAAGCTCACTACAGGGAACCAAACATATGGAACATATTGTATACCATAAAAGGACCTGTATTATATTGATTTACTTTGTAAGCAACTATTGACTATAATAGAAAGAAGCAAATTTATGGACTAATTACTTTTAAGATATTTTCAAGATATTTATTTTAAAATAATCCTTAGAATTACACTAACTTTGGATTATATCTATACCACAATACAAATCACACAAAATCCTTCAATTTTGGTGTACATAAAGCATGATCTGTAAAATAAATATATTAAGATAATCCTGTGGCAAGAGAAATAATTCAGTTTGAAAAATACAAGCACAACATGTGATCTTGGTGTCACGATTCATGTAACAGCATACTGAGATGTTATTGAGGGGACCCCATGGTTGACCAGCGAGGGCTACTGACTTATAACTAGCCAGACTTTCTAGCCACTGAGATCCTGGTTGGCCAGACTTTCTAGCCACTGAGATCCTGGTTGGCCAGACTTTCTAGCCACTGAGATCCTGGTTGGCCAGACTTTCTAGCCACTGAGATCCTGGTTGGCCAGACTTTCTAGCCACTGAGATCCTGGTTGGCCAGACTTTCTAGCCACTGAGATCCTTGTTGGCCAGACTTTCTAGCCACTCAGATCCTGGCTGGCCAGACTTTCTAGCCACTGAGATCCTGGCTGGCCAGACTTTCTAGCCACTCAGATCCTGGTTGGCCAGACTTTCTAGCCCCTGAGATCCTGGTTGGCCAGACTTTCTAACCACTGAGATCCTGGTTGGCCAGACTTTCTAGCCACTGAGATCCTGGTTGGCCAGACTTTCTAGTTACTGAGATCCAGGTTGGCCAGACTTTCTAGCCACTGAGATCCTTGTTGGCCAGACTTTCTAGCCACTGAGATCCTGGTTGGCCAGACTTTCTAGTCACTGAGATCCTGGTTGGCCAGACTTTCTAGCCACCGATATCCTGGTTGGCCAGACTTTCTAGCCACTAAGATCCTGGTTGGCCAGACTTTCTAGCCACTGAGATCCTGGTTGGCCAGACTTTCTAGCCACTCAGATCCTGGTTGGCCAGACTTTCTAGCCACTCAGATCCTGGTTGGCCAGACATTCTAGCCACTGAGATCCTGGTTGGCCAGACTTTCTAGCCACTGAGATCCTGGTTGGCCAGACATTCTAGCCACTGAGATCCTGGTTGGCCAGACTTTCTAGCCACCGAGATCCTGGTTGGCCAGACTTTCTAGCCACTGAGATCCTGGTTGGCCAGACTTTCTAGCCCCTGAGATCCTGGTTGGCCAGACTTTCTAGCCACTGAGATCCTGGTTGGCCAGACTTTCTAGCCACTCAGATCCTGGTTGGCCAGACTTTCTAGCCACTCAGATCCTGGTTGGCCAGACTTTCTAGCCACTCAGATCCTGGTTGGGATGAAAACTTTCATGGAGGTATTCTAACTGTTGCTAGTGGTTCTAACCAAACATGTCAAAAAGAAACTACTTAGATATTTCTGATTGAAAATGCAAAAAGTTTCAAAAGAATTTAGCTTTTTTTTTTATTCAGAAGTAGAATGCTCCTATTAGATAGTTTAAGTGAGATTAGGTAAGATTTTACAGACTATTTTTCATTTCGGAAATTGGGAAATGTACTAAACAAAACCTAAATAAACATACATTTAACTGTTTTAAACTCCAAAATATATCTACAAACCTTTGCCCTGTTTCAAAGGTAGAATATTCTTATCCGAGCAGATAAAGAAATGTACTGAGAACAATTTTACAGAATATTTCATTTTCTGTTCAATAAATGAAAAATGTCCTTATACCGATAAATTTTCTATGTAACTTGTTTAAAGTCCATCTCTGCAACAAAGGCCAACAGTTTCACACAATTTTTGTGTATATACTGAAGTCAATGGCAAGTTTTCTTTTCAAATTCAAACAAATCTAGTAAGTAAATACCTGTCAGTGTGAATGACTATAATTATAAACTTTGTCATATGAAAACCAAGACCCAACCATCAGTTTACTTTACAAGTCTCCAATAAATGCAGGATTCATTTTCTTGTTTGCTTTTTTACAATCAACAACCTCAAGAGTAATCAGAGTAAGAATCCCTACATACAGGGTATGAATCCCTACATACAGGGTAAACTTAGGTTCCTGTAGAATTAATAAAATGTCAGTGTTTGCTTTTTTAGCTTTTTAGGGAAATAAGACTAATATTGTAATGTTTACTTTTAAACAATGAACCAGTAAGCAAATTATTCAGTTATTTCGCATACAAAGGCAATGCCCTACAATAAAATACAGGTATGTAATATAGTGGATTTTTTCTCAAAGAGAAAATTTCTTTGTGTTCAAACTAGCTGCAGCTGTTTAGACATGGTTTCACAATGCGGGGCCCCTAATCTTCTTTGTAAGCTGAGAACCCAATAGGTTATTTGTTGACAGGCTACATACAAAGGTAACGTGACATACTGCTAGAATCTTAGCAGGGAACATGTGAAAATAGTGCAGAGACTGATTAGTGACTTCCACCAGGAGTTGGTTGATCTGGATCTACACTATGTGCCTGAGCACTGATCAATTGGTAAATAGAAGGCTAAGAGTTACCACAGGGTTTCCTCCCACCTAGACGCCTCTTTTGATCTCTGGCCCCCATGCTAGGATTTCCAATTATCTGCCAAGGTTCAATAATGGTCTAGCAGGGAAAAACTAATACAACAAACCTAATACTGGATCAATGGTGGCTTCACACCAGTCATTAACACCCACAACCATTTCCACCCACCCTTACTATAAACAGTGCCAGAAATTAGACCATCAAGAGCTGCCACCCTAGTCCCACATTACATGACAAATCAACTACTGGATGGTCATGTGACAATAACAATGGCTGCCTCCATCCATTTAATTATGACCTTGTCTATAACCAGCCCCTCAATGCACATTTCAGATTAAATGATAAAAGAAAAATGTTCCCCCTTTTCTTTGTAGAGAAGCCTAGTTTGAAATCAATATTAAAAATTCATCTCCCTGGAAAAAATGAAGAATGATATTTTCTCACTCCAAATAAATGAGCTCCGGCAGCAAATGCTAAGAAGAAAATAACAGGACCTGTTTCCCTAAATGGCAGCATTCTTCACCATATTCTGGCAGCTTTGTTTGAAATTACAGCTCTGGCTCGGATAGGATCATTTAACTCGTACAAAAAACGACAGGTTTGAAAGAAAGGAATGACTCAGGATGGTGCCATGAAAGATTTGTTCTGTAAAAAAAAAAGTAGTTGCAATGTAAAAAAGGAAAAAAATTACTGATAACAGTGACTTATTGCAGATAAAAGTAACACAGAAAATGAAAAATAATGCAATTTAATAGTCTATTTAAACATGCAGTTAACAATGATATTTTTTATTTTTTTTAATACATCAAAGCAACCAATAAAGATCTTTGTTCATGTAGTGACATCCACCTATTGGGCAGTCCGATAACTCGGTTACTTCCCTTGAATTCAAAGGGAGGCTACTCGTCGCCGAGCCTCTGGGGACTAAGTAAAAAAAAAAGATGGCGGACACGGACAAAGAAATCAACGAAGCTTGTGAAAACAACTAAGAATTAGACCATTTCAAGCCAAGAAAAGAAGGACCTAGCGAATCGTCGTTTGACTGGATCCTGAAGGGAATATCAGCTAATCGAGCGAATTATCGGTGTTTACAAGCTAGATATTACTGGCAATTATGAATTGAAAAGGAGAGACCAACTCGAGAAGAATTAGTAACACTTCACCCTCCCTTAACTGGTAACAGGTCGCCCTTGATCGGTAACAGTTCGCATTTGATCAGTAACATGTCGCCGTCGTATATAAGTGTATAAGTCAAGCAAAAATGTATACTTGTTAACTTATTTATAATTATTTCGACACAATTCACATCAATTTGTATTTGTTTTCATCGGCTTCATATGCATTATGAGTACTTCGTATATAAGTGTACCTTTTCTACGCGTTAAATGAAGGGGGAAAATGATGTCAAGTAAAGTTTATACTTTATTTAATTTGTTATATAGTGTATAATATATATAATATTTTATAAGATATACATACAAATACAATTAGTTGGTTGCCGTCTTAGTCGACTTCTTCATACTGTATTGCGTACATTGCGAGATTGAATCACTGTCTAGTCTATTAATTGCAAGCAATTATATACGTCTATGACGGCAAGCTTCAGTTACGATCATGGTGACTAATTATTAATCAAGATTAGTGCTGACGCTATCATCACAATAATGACTAGGCAAAAATCAATTAACAATCACACACTGACCAATTTATTAATTTTAATTTTTATATACGTCTATGTCGGTAAACATTAATCAAGATCACACTGACTAATTATCTATCAAGATAAGTGCGAATGGTATCATCACAATAATGTCTGTAGGCAAACACCAATTAACGTTCACGCTTTTATGTGCAATTATAAAATAACTGCATACTCAAGTCATCTTGAGTATGACAACCTTATTAAAGTATTTGCAACAAAATATGTATGCAACTAAGTAACATTAAAATCCTTGCAACAGCGGAATTTTATTTAAATATAAATTATGAAATAAATAAACCACGTACACAGTATAATTATCTTATTTTAGGTCGCCACATTGCATTTAAATCAAGGGTCAGTGGCAGCTCGTATATTGTACTGGGAGGATCAGATTTTTTTCTTTGGTTAAAACAATTTTAAAATATGAAAAATAAAAATATTATAATTATGATGCTAATAATACGATGTTAATAATAATAGAGAATAAGGAGACAAAAGAAGCATACATTTAATGTGAATGGTGTCAAAATAATAAAAAAATAATAAGTTCTTTTTTACTTAATTTCTTAAAGATTTTTAAGGGCGAAGGGTGGCGTATACACTTATATCAGAAAAGCTCATAATTTATATTAAGACGAAGAAAACAAATACAATGTGAATGGTTATAAATAAATTAACCAATTTACTTTTTTTTTTGATGTATACACTTATATCCGAAGGCGACATGTTATAAAGCAAGGGCGAACTGTTACCTATCTAGGGCGAGCTGTTACCAATCAAGGGCAAACTGCTACCAGTTAAGGGAGGGCGAAGTGTCATAATACCATCGAAATGCGTCGCAGTCCCTTGTTTTGAGGAAATCGATGCAATGAAACAGTTCTGTTTTCGACCACCTTCCCGCTATAAACATTTTTAAATATTCAGCAATATTTCGGCGATTTCCATTTTGGTTTTGTTTCTTTCTTTAATTAACTTTCCATGTCTTTCGATGTGTGTGTTATACACACTGATAAAATTTCTACTTATACCCCAGAAGTTTTAATGCGCATGCGCATTCGGAGAGTACTCAAGGGCAGACAACTTAGTTATCGGACTGCCCAATTTTGGTGGAGAAAGACTCCAGACATTAGTCTGGGTAGAAAAACCTTCCCACATTAAATCGTTCACCCTGAATGAGACTCAAACCCACACTATGGGAAGCTAAGCAATCAGAGCAGTCCATGACTATACCACTACAGTGACAGTGATGTATTTCTGTCTCAAATGAATCTTAAATCTTTTTTTATTTAAAGCACTTATAGTTATATATCAGTACATATATATAAATAAGCACATATAGTTATATATCAGTACAAATATCTGAATAAGCACATATAGATATATATCAGTACATTTATATGAATAAGCACATATAGATATATATCAGTACATATATATGAATCAGCACTTATAGTTATATATCAGTACATATATATATATGAATCAGCACATATAGTTATATATCAGTATATATATATATATGAATCAGCACTTATAGTTATATATCAGTACATATATATATGAATCAGCAAATATAGTTATATATCACTACCTATATAGGAATGAGTACATATATTTATATATCAGTACATATATAGGAATGAGCACATATAGTTATATATCAGTAAATATATATATATGAATCAGCACATACAGTTATATATCAGTACATATATAGGAATGAGCACATATAGTTATATATCAGTACATATATAGGATTACGTATAACCTCTAGATTAATGTCTAAAGGAAGATGTTGGTTATTAAGAAAGATGTTGGTAAAATTTTGGAAGATACTGGTAGAATAAAATAAAATGTTGATTTTGGTACAATTAAAAAAGTTGTTGGTATAATTACAGAACAATGTTGATACAATCAAGGACAACAATGGCATGAGGGATGATGTAAATATAATAAATGTTGATCTTGGTATATTAAAGGAATAGGAATATTTAGTGAAGAATTTGGTATAATTAGGGAAGAAGTTGGTATGATTAAAGAAGAGGTTGGTATTATTAGGGAAGATATTGGTTTAATGACAAAGTACAATGGTAGCCTCTCTGCAAAATATCTGCACAAAAAGGTAAACTGGTAAACCAAACATGAGCACATTCTGCTTTGTTCGGATGCATTCTGTATATGTAGCCACTGATGCTACATAGAAAATATGAATAATGGGCTGCTTTTCAGCATATACCAAGCTTGCATTCTTTTGCAACACCACTACATGTGGTAAACTTTTAGAGGATTTTTATCTCTCCTTTTCCTGGGCAACCTATTTCAATACTTTTTTTTACTTAATTACCACCTGCCATCGGCTTAGGCTGAGAGGCCCCTCCAGGATTGAAGGGGGATTTACCAGACAACAATAATACCCACCGATCTTTTGTTGCCAAGCTGGATTGTTGTTTACTGCACATTTAGGGTGCTATAAGTAGACATTTAAGGTACACCCAATGGCTAAATGGTCAGGTTGGCAGTATAATCACCCAATTATTCAAAACCAGTTTCATACCAAATAAAGGCTCCCCCTCCACACCAAATCCCTTTAGATAAGGCAATGTAAACAAATTCCTGGACCATAATCCCTACAGTAATGAAACTGAATGGCTGGGGATAAGGAAATTATTATTACCACCATGGTTAAGTTTTCTTTGGCTAGTATTGAATTAACTAGTGTAATTAAATGTTTCTTTTGATCATGAGCTTAGCTGAAGCAATTCTGTAACTTGTTCATGCTTGTGAAAAAGGGGGATTTTGTACAGCTGTTATGATAAAGAAGTGTTTGTGCAGATAAATGCACAAATACAGATGTAATAATTAGCAGACTTATATTCGACTAAAATACCAGTATTACTTTCACAAAGTTTGTTAACATCTTTAGAACTGCAAATCAATTGCACTACTATGAAAGTATAACAAAGAAGGAGTATCATTCTTTGACTAACAGCAAATGCAAAAAATATCCACATTTGGGAAGTGTTTGCAAACTACAACCTGACAAAAAAGAACAAGGTACAGTTTTGCAAGGATGGCCTGCATTGTTAAACTGGATGACATATTGCATTTTTATGTAATTTATAGGTTTAGGATATTGCATTTTTTATTGTTTGTTGTCTGTGTTGCTTGTTCAGTGCACCAACATTATAAAGGTCATTGACAATGAGCAATTCCCATCTAGCAAACACCTTACATGGTAATAATTACACATCAGCTATGTACCCATCAACAATGTATCCAAAAATGCAACAAAGCCTCTCAAGCTAGATAGCAAGTTTCCTTACTTAGTTAAATTTAATATAAAAATAGTACCTATCACTGATGATAGGTAATGAACATATATATATGCACATCTCTTTAACTTTGTCAATAAATTATCTGTGGATATAATCACAAACCATGCAACAAGCAACTCAAACAGTAAACAAAGCTGTTGCCATTATTTATATGCATTTAGTATCAAGTTTATTGAGCCAACTCCTGAGATTTACAAGCTACTATGATATATATAAACATACTACAACTTCCCATCCATCCTGCCTGTAGTTGTCAGGTTTGACAACCAGGACTCCACCCTGAAGTGACAGCTACCCCAGTGGAGCCTCCCAAAACCCAAACAAAGAGAGTCAGATTGTACAGTTAGTCTTGCATGGTGGCTGCCCAGGCTTGGTGAACTATTGTGACCCCTGGCTGCTATAAACACACCCACAATCCCATAGCTGTGGAAGTCAACGTAAACCAGCATAGACCCAAATTGTGTAAGCCAAGTTGTAAAAGCCAAGTTGTAACTATCAACTGATAGCTTGCTAGGCGCATATTTATATTTCTGACAAATAGTGTAAAACACTGAGCCAGCACCATGCTTGGAGATATCTACTCAGGCTCTATACTATTTGCTCCTGTCTCTAGCAAAATGCCAATGCACCTTTGCATGACAGAGTAAGAAGATACTGTTTAAACTATCTTCATTATAAAGAGTTAAAAACGAAAAACACAAAGAGATAACTTAAATCCACCTGCATATTATAATTAGACACTTTTCTTGTGTGTGTGTGTGTGCGCGTGCGTGCGTGCGTGCGTGCGTGCGTGTGTATATATACATATATACACACACATCAACATTGGTTTTAAGCATCCATGATCAAATCAAATGGTTAAGTTATCTGGATGAGTTCAAATCAGAGGGTCCTGGGTTCAATCCCCATACTTGCCATCATATGTTTTGGTCTTGGGCAAGACAATTAGCTCTACAATACCTAGTCGTAAGTGACTCTGAAAATGATTCTTCATAAGTGATTACTAATCAGTCAAAAGAACAGTGAATATATTATCAAGGATAAATTTAAATTACTTATAAAATAAAAAATGCCATGGTTTATAGCTATTTTTTTTCTTACAAGCAATGGCTGCATTTATGCAGTAATTTTTTTATTTTGACATTTATGTTTTGATCTACTAAATCCCAGTTTGGAAAAACCCAGCAAAAAAAAGAACCAAATCCCAGGATGTAAAATCCAGAGGAAAAAAAAACCCATCTTGCTACCAAATCATGTGCTGCATTCATTCTTCTCTACCTTAGTCTACATACAGCCTGACCAAGGCTATGAAGTGTTACATACACCGACCAACTATAGCAACTTATAAGCTGGTATAACCATCCTTTAACTGAATTTCCCATTGCACTTGGAAATACCCAACAACACAGTGATCTAGTTCTATTTATAGAATAATAACAGTGGCTTGTCAGACAAAAACAGTAGTATGTAAACTCAAGAAGGGAACAAAGGTGGGTGGATGGGATGATGACTGGTGGTGGTGAGGGTGGTAAGGGTGGTGGTGGGAGTGATGAGTGGGGATTTACCTTCTGGAATGAAACCACACTCATGTGAAGTATTTGCTTATGCTTCATAAACTTTTCATGCTTGCATGTTGTATAGTGAACAACCAATAGGCACAACTGAACATAATCCTGCCAAATAATAACTGGTAGAGAAAAAAATCTAAAGTCTTAGTTTCTTGCCAATAACTGCATATTGCTACTCTGTTAGCAGAGCCAAAAAAATGAATAATTTGTTTGCTTTGTTTTTAGATTCTTTGCAGCTACACAATTAAGAAAACATCCAATATAACTGACAGAGGAGATCCTAGACAAATATCAGGGAAGAACCACTGCAGCTCAGCAAGGAAGACCTCCCCACACATAATGTTTTCACCACAAGAAAACAAACAAAATGGAAAAACTAAACATGATGTTGACAAGAGTTGACAGAATCAAACTTTCACAAGGCATATCACCTTATAAAGTCAATTTTCATTCTAAACCCCACAACTCTCCTACAACTGGGACTGAATTAAAATAATCTCTATAAGACATGTTAATAGATATCCATATTATAAGCCCCAATAGGGGAAGGTTGATAAAATATAACCACCTATTAACATCAATATGTAAATATGCTATGACATACTGCTAGAGGCTCAGCAGCAAATAGTGTAGATATTGACCTACACTTTTCACCCAAACCTTATTAATTAGTGGGAATGGGATTGGGATTTGCCGGCATTTTTACCGATACTGTGCAGCGACATTTCTATCATTATAGCACAGAGGCACTTATCAGGTGCCCAAGGACTGAACCCGGCCGGTCCATTATACTGACACCAGTACTGACTGAATCAGGCGTAATGCTGTCCCCTTAGCCAAGACCGTTAGGAGGGAAGCCACTACTACCAACTTTAAAGTCTTTGGTTTGATCGGTCGGGGTTTAAACCCGCGACCTTCTGATCTGCAAGCCCACACTCCACCAATTGAGCTACTGCGGCAGTGCTCAGAAGGCAAAGAACAAAGGCCTTAAGGCTGACAAAAATAAGTCACAAGACCAGTTTAAAGTATTGGCCTTCTTAGCATGTAATAAGGCTTAGACAAATAGTGCAGATCTAGATCAGCCAGCTACCACCAGAATTAGTTTTTTGGGATGGTGTCACTTGCAAAATCATGTAGAAAGCATTCTATGTTTAATAACCTAGTTTCTATTATCAAATGTTAGTGATTGTATTGTCACTTTTGTCCCTATGCATAATTTATATTTTAAGAAGAGTTTGTTTTTTTTAAGCTGAAGACATGCCTGCTTTCCATTGTGTTGTACATTTGACTTACCATAAAATAATTTTGACCATTTTTTTCACACCTTGAATCGATCTAGTACAGGGTTGAACTCTCGTCACCCAAACAGGGGCGAGCACCTGTTACTTCCAGGTAGAAAACTCAGCAAAATCTGAATGCCCACATTACTTGGTCCATTGAAGCAAAGTGTAAATAAATTGACGTCATGAGAAATACATCAAAAAAGAAAGGCAATTGACACGCGCGTAACTGTTGTTTTTAAAGGCAACTTCTGCGGTCAAATGATTAATGGGGTGAGACTTTCTTAACATTGATTTCCTGTTTTATATTCAGTCTGCAGCAAAAAACATTTCTGTCTCTTTGGAAAGGCATACACAGGTATCATGATCTGGATTTTTTTTTCACATTTGCAGTGGGAATGGATGGCATTACTGTGCATCTTACATATACAAACTAATCCATAATGCTGGCATGTTCTATGCTGTGGACATGTTGATTTACAGATGTTTCCCAACCTTGTGTAACAAAGCGTGTGTATAGTCAATAGTCGGCATTTTATGTGTCGATATACTCTTGTTAATTTTACTTATGCATATTAAGATTTGCTAAAATTGCACTACAGAAATTTCTATCATTAACTGAAATCGCTGTGAAGATCTAAAGAATCAAACATCGGCCATGTTCAAATGGGCTAAAGGGTTGACAAAAAAGACGCCCACATTTTCTTTGATCCATCTGATGTTTGTCGCCACCAAGAAAAAATGTCCAATTAACACACTCTTTGATTTCACAAAAAAGTGACGTTAAAATCAATTAGCGAAACAATATTACATACTTGCAGATTAGCAATTGATTTCACACCTGTTTACTTTTTTATGATCAATGATCACCCATGTGACAGTCAATTAACAACAGTCAGACTTAAGCTTTAGTGGCATTTTTTTTTTTTTTTTTTTTTGTACACATACACAAAATTGCACATAAAAATAAAATTTGAACATGAAACATTATTGAAATGTTTCATTTATACTTGTTCTCCATGTTATTCTAATAATAACTTTTAATATATAACATGTACATTCAGATCATTTAATAAACTTCTATACTAAATATGAAAATTTTCAAGAAGAGTGAACAATGACAAAAAATACTTTTTTTAAATTTAACAAAAGTTTAAAAAGGTAAACTGACAACAAAGACAAGCTTATTTAATAATAGTGTTACATTATAATATTCACATTGTAGCATGCACAAACAACAACTTTTAGTATTGTTATTTAAATTACGAACTAACTACGGGTAGCGAAACATCCTGGACCTAGGTGGCGAAACATCAGGTGCGAAAAATCTGGGTAGCGAAACATCTGTCATCCGACATGTTTATTGTCATAATATGACTTTGCCCTCAATGGTTTCTTTGTTCCTGCCTTATACACTTAATAATTGTATTTGTCCCAATCACTAAACGAAACAACGAAAACAAATCATAATCATTCCATTCACTAATCTCTGAAGCTGGAGGCAGCACTTTGCCCTGGAAAGTTACATTTTTATTGCCATTTTTGACTGCGCTATTACTCTGCTCACGATGCAGAGAATGTTCCGATTTTGAAAGCTTTCCCACACCTTTAGCTTGCAGAACAAGTTCTGCCTTCTTCCCTGTCACTTGTTGGTTGTGAAAACTTAAAGTCTTACAATTTAAATACCAAAAGCTGATCTATCATTGAATCACTGAAAAACTGAAGATGTAGTGTCTGATGAGTGCGCCATCTTGCCAAAAGATTTACAACCAAGAGCCAAAGCGTTCTGATTGTTTGACAATTTTTAAAGGGAAGAAACTCACTTTTTGGAAAGGCTATTATGAGGGTTAATGTGGGACCAAGTGGACCAGTTATCCCATCATCCATCACTATTAAACTTCCAGCCCCAGGATAATGGATAGGCAGCCACAGCCCTGCATGTCACCCCATAATGTGTACTGGGAAATGTCGACCACAGAAAGACTGTGAACTTGTCTAACCACATCCTGTCCTTCATGGATGAAGTGGTTTCAGTTTCATGGATGGGATGGTTTCAGTTATATGTCTGGTTTGCACTAGTTACAATATTAATTAGGTATGTTTAATGTGCCATTAATTAATGTACTTTTTTTTTCTTGCAGGAACAATGCAGATGTAGTGCAACCTTCACGATAAAAACTGTCTTGTGTCTAAACATCATGTGTGTGGACATGATAAAACACCAGAAAGACTATATACTTTTATGTTGCAAGCCAGTCACATTATTCTGGCACCAAAATCTCAGTCCTGGAATAGATTTGACTCTGATACTTCTTAGCACAGGTTAATCAAGGCAAGAGGAGGTACATGTGGCTGACTGGTAGAGTCATGGACTTGTAACCCCTCTGACTGCACACCTCTCACACCGCGTGGGTTCAAGTCCCGATCGGGGCGAGGGACTTGGGGTCAGTGCCAGTGGTTCTACCCAGAAAATTATCTGGGGTCTTTTTCCAATAAAATAGCTGGACATTGCTCTAATGACCATATTTATATGTTGTCTTTCTAAAACGAAAACAATAATCTAGCTTAGACAAATAATTTTGATCTAGATCAGAAGCTCTTGCTTGGAGTGTACTGATCAAGATCCACACTAGTTGCTTCGGAGTTTCTCTGAATTTCTAGCAGTATATCTTGTTAATTAAAAGAATGTAGTTGAAAGCAAATAATTATGATTTTGTTGTGGTTATAGTTAAATGTTACATAGTTGTGGTTATATGAGGTGAAGAGTAGTTTTTGTTTGTAAATAGATCAAAGCAACCATTTATAGTCATTATAGCAATGTCCAGCAATTTTGATGGAGGAAGGCAAATGTCTGAGTAGAACCAAAGGCAAACAGCATACCGGTAAGAGCTAGAATACCTTCCCACATTAATTCCCTAACCAGACCCAAGAAGGGAGAGGCTAAGCTGTCAGAGAAGTTACAAGTTGGTGACTCTATGTCAAAGTCGAGTGTAAGCCAAGTAACCTGTACCAGTGGTATAGACTGTACATGTCCCAGAATTGGATTGGACCTACCACCGCTCTCTTCTCAGACGTATGAGGTAACAAGTGTACAAAACTGGTGAGAATTATCAACTTCTAGAGCAACAATTATAGATATGGACTGAAAGAACTCTATTCTTGTTAGTTTATTATCAATTCTCACCAATATTATTTTTGTCAAGACACGGTGCAATGCAATCACAGTTTCCACTACAATGATTTGTTTGTAAAAGTCAATATGACTGAAGTGAAGTGTCTGTTCAGAGTTCTATAGGTAAACCACAACAGCCACTTGACGCCTGAACGTTCTATACCAAAGTTGTCCACAAACCTCACACGAAATGTACTTGGACAGCTATGGTCATAGTACATCCACTTTTTGAATACTTGATGTGTGAACAAGACATCTTTTTGTCCATGTCTCGACAACAAATCGAAAGAATTTAAGTAGGGTGACTAAAAAAGAACACCAAGGAATGGTCTATATACTATATTCACTGCAGAACTCGGTCTATTTCTACTGATAGTTATCCAGAAAATTACCAACATTTTTTTTGATAAACAATAATATTTAATAATATAGACACATTTGACCAATATCTGACCCTTTCTTGGACATGTGCAATTGTCATAATCTGGTAAGTGTGCCTATTTTGCTAGCTCTGGTCAATCTTGCAGCTTCTATACACAAGCAATGGCCAATAACATCAACATGGCAACGGCTAAGCAACACAGGATCTGATATCAGATATAGACTGCACTTTATCAACCTTTTGTCCTGTGTATATTACATACACTACCAAAGTCATGTCCATGACAATAATTATGATCTGCTTATTGGTAAAATATTTATCTGCCTACTATCTGATAGCCTGATGATCTTTATCTAAACAAACTACAGCCTGATCCCCAGCAGTGATAAACATATATAAGTAGACATTACAAATGTCAGATCCCAAACTATGACAGCTTAGTACCTTTGTAATTACCTGTCTGTTTGTAATGATTATTTAATGCCAAGGACAAAGCATGATACAAGATGAATTATAATTTAGCTTAACAATGGTAGATTGTTACAGGGTCTAGGGTATTAATTAATCACAGTTTGTCAGGGGTAAATTAAAACCACATCACCTTAGGCTACACACAGTGTCACAACATGTGTTAGCTTTCTCATATTACTTAAAGCTTGCTGCATTGCTCAATAACCTATACCAATTGTTGTTAATTATTTGATAAAAGACTAAGTACCAAATAGTGCAGATCTTGATCAGGCATTTTTAGCAGGAATCTGGTTAATCACTACAAGCATCAGCCTAATTCAGCAGGTGGAAAGTTATAATTATATACACAAACACTCAAACAAATCTTAAGCTCTTAAAAGAAATATGTTCATACATAAACTTCTCATTAGCCTAGATTTCCTTTTGTTTTGTTCGCAGAAAATTATTTTTTTCCTTTCTTGACAACCTAACAAAGAACACATTCCTCATAAAAATTGGATATCAAATGTGTTACGTCTGGCAAACCTCCCATTATAATTAATTCTTAGACAACCTTATTTTCCTCCTACCAAATATGTATAACTTAACATTTTCACTTATTCAAATAACCAGAAAAATAAATATACAAAAAACACAAACTGTCATTATAAAGAAAGCTTTTGTCTGTGCTTAACATCCGCTTGGGCTTATTTACCTTCATTTTGCTACTTTTATGAAAACTAATGCTCAATTAATCATTTGCCATTGACATCCTGCACACCTGCCTAGACAGACTGCTAGAGACTTGGCAACAAACAGTACAGTCCTTGATCAGCCTGCTCCCAACTCCTATTCACATTAGCCTTCATGCTAAGCAGGCTATAATTGATTTCCAAACCAAATATTTTACATTTCAAAGGCAAACATTTGTTTACTTCTTAATAGGAACAGTTTTCATGAAATTTATGCCAATACAATTTTTTACTGATATGTTTTTGTTTTTGAAATATATCACAGTGAACAATTGTGATCATTGATCCAGCTATGTGGGTAAGGAAGACCCCAGACAAATGTCTGAGAAGAGCCACCGGCTGACAGCAAAGACAGCTGGAAGACCTTTCCACATTGTCCTTCAGCACGAATGGGTCTCGAACCCATATGGTGAGAGGTTCGGCAGTCAGGAGTTGGCGACTGCCACTATGCTACAGGCACCCTGTTCTACATATATAAAAAAATGCATTCTTGCCTTTCTTCTAACTTTACGCCTGTACAGAATAAATTGATCAGGCACAGGCACATATTGTAGATCCAGATCGGGCAATTTGAGGGCACTCTAATCAGAATTTCTACTATTTTCTGTGGAGTCTCTGCGTTATGGCAAGTTCCATTTGTGTGTAGCTGTGAGCCAAAAACCAAGAATTTAGTAAAAGTAATAAACATAGCTTAATAGTGGTTCAAGACTTGGCTCTTATAACAACATTAAAGATGCATTTGAAAACAAGGAAAGAAGCTTTTATGAGAACATCCAACCCAGAAGACTGAGGACTGAACATTTGAACAGCTGTCAAAAAATAACATGTCACATATCACAAAAAGTATAGTAACTGGGTAATTAAGTGATGAAATTACCAGGCATACTTCACCAATAAAGCATGTCTTGATAACATAATTGTGTCATGCTATATTGATATGCTCACCCAGAGAAGAGATCTAGAGGACAGTAGCGACTTGTGACCGGCCATTGGCCTTCTTTAGCCTGAAATAAACAAAATAAACATATTATTATATATTCAGAATGTTACAAATGTCTCAAAAACAAACAATACCTGCATTATTATATAGATGATATAAAAAATAGCACACAAAAACAAGTAGGACATTGAAAAATACTTTAATTAGCAAAAATGTGGCTATTTTTGTAATAAATGTTAAATAATAATAAATTTTTATTTATTTATTTACTTGGGTTTTACAGCAAACGGACACTTAACAGGTCAATGCATTTATCACATTGGTATAAAAGTACCATTTGCCTCTGCACAGCAGTTGATATAATGATGTCTATACTGTACTCAGTTTTAGAACAACTTCTATTGTCTGACATATGTTTTTAAAGAGGAATACTCAATTAAAATTATTTCTTATTTGACATTTTATTGATCTTAGAAATTTAATTGGATTTATTTTTGTCTTATGATTGATCAATTTTTTTGTCCATTTTCAGAATCGACCTATAAGATCCCATTTCTTTTTTGATCAATGTTTGGCCTTTAAATAAATTACTTTTATTTTCAACAATGACTTAATGAATTTACAACATGATTTAGAGCAAAATAATAATGTTGTCAATGGAGAAAAATACTACTACCTCTAGTAGTATTTGTATTTGTATTTTGGGTTTTATGGCATACGGGACCAAATACAAAGAAGTTTAATGTAAATAGGGCATAATCAGGTTAAAACTAAACTATGTGAGTAAAATAAAGAAAAAATTTATAAAACTATCAGGTGAAAATTATCTGAATTATAATTGAAAACAGGTTAATGGCAACCGCCCCAAATGTAACAGTTTTTTTTAAAGTAAAACCACATTTACCAGACAAAAAGAATAAAAATGCACTTCCAACAAAAATTAACTTGGTATATTCTGTAACTTAAAAAGTATGTTTTTCACATAATAAGCAGATACCATTAACCTACATTCTCCCTTAAAATCTGTTACCCTAATAACACATGTGGCCATGCTGACGAAACAAAAGATGTCCACAGAAAATCTTAACCTCATTTAGAATGCATTAATCAGACCAAGACAAATAGTTAAGATCTAGATCCACAACTCCTGCTGGAAGATGTCTGATCAGAATATAAACTATCTGCTGCAGCATCTCTACCAAAATGTTAACTAACTAATTTCCACATGTATTTCCACAAATAAAAGACAACATCTGTCAATTGACCTAGATTCCCAATGACACAGAAAACCTTGTTTTCTTTGCTACTCTTTATCAGCACAAAACATTGGGAAGTCATCAACAATGAGTCCACACTTTCTACTGCTGCCTTGTTACATTATTCACTGATAGATAATATTTAAGAAAAATGAAAATACATTTATAAAACAATGTCAGCAAAAGGATGAACAATAAATATATATAAGAAGTAAATTATGGTGTTTTAAGTCATTTAGTAACACAGCTTATAGAATTTTTTGTTGTTGAGAAAATTAGCTTTTTGTAAACCAAGACATCAAAAGATTTTACAGTTTTGGCAATAGTCGCTTGTTCCCTTTGTGCTGCTCAATTGGAAGCTTGTCACTTAATAGACACTGAGAGAATGACATAATGTTTTAATTATACTACAATTATGTAGAGAACAATTTTGAATTATGTGTAACTTTAATAACTACCCTTGTAAAAAGTGTTACACCGCTGGGTCAATTAATAGGAACAATAGGGTATATGGAATTACCTCAAAATTTTACCAATGCCAGTTGCTCTGATATTTATTTAGACCTATTCAGTCAGCATTTATTTTGAAGGTAAAACTTCAGGTTAAAAAGCTATGCCAGAAAAAAAATGTGTCTGTCTGCCAAAACTCTGCTAAAAAAATCATTTTGAAAAACAGTTTAATAAACTAGTAACTGTGTGACATTAACAATTTAACTTCCATATACATGTTTAAACTGACAAATATTTTAACATTTAAATTCTGCTTTTATTCAGTAAATATAAAAACTCCATCTTGAAAATTTAACTTTCTTTTAACTTTCCTTCCTAACAATCAACATCATGTGTTCACAATGTGTTTCAAGATCATTAGAAATAAGAACTAGGAAAACAACTGCACAAGTTCTCTGAGCCCTAACAAATCTTCCAGTTTAGGCTTACCAAGAGGTCTGTACAACCTGGAGTGTAAAATGGTAATTAAAATCATACTTAAAAATCTTAACCTTAACTATTAAGTTGTAAATATACATTTGTACAACTTTGGCAAATAGTGAAGATCCAGAGCGGTCAGCTCCCTGCTATCTAACCTGATCAGGACCTGCACTTTTTACTGCTGGATCTCCAGAAATAGGTCTGTTTAAGGTACCTCTGCATGTCAACGTAAGAAGAACACTAAGAATTGGTCTTGTTAATTAACAAATGTACCAAACTAATGGATTAAATGGCCATATGGTTGATGTAAACAACATTACTAACAACTAATAGGAACTTTTCATTGATCTTAGACTAAACATAACAAATTGATTTTCTATAGACAGTCATTGGTAATTTTTTAACCTTTATTTAAGTCTTGGGGTTTGTAAGTAAGGTTAGCTTCCAAAGTAGGCCATTTTCTTTCACTTTTATCATCTCTTAACCTGCTGGCCATGAATTAAACAGGCTTTAGGCAAAAAGTGTAGATACAGACCAGCCAGATGCTTGCTGGGAGTGAATTAATCAGGATTTACACTATTTGCTGATAAGTAGTGTTTCTTGTTAGCCTTTGGTAGAGTTGTTAGAAAATGAGAGTTCCTGAAAGGTTAGTTACATATACAGCAGGACAAGGCTAAAGACAAGGTAGAACAATGACTGAGGGCATGTATGATAGCAGTTTGTTGAATCCCTGTCCAAAATTTGGTCAACAACATGTTTAGATAAATAGAGATAGGTCAATGTCAGAATGTAAATATACTCTCCATAACGTATAAAACCAATTAAATATTGACCAAATATTTATTGTAAGTACCTGATGTTGTTTCTACAATTACCGACTAGTTTCATTGTAAATATTGGACACTATTTACTGCTTTAATTTTATTTATGTACCTAGTTTTTCAATATCTGGTAGTTACATTTACCATATATCAAAATGACAAAGGACTTTATATTTTTATTTAGGACAGCCAATTCTTTTGCTGAACAAAGTTCCTTACCACTAAAGATTAAAGTTACCTGATGAGGTTAGTCAAGAACAATGCCCTGGTTTATCATAAAGCACAGTTGAACCCTTACTAGTATGGGTCAGAATAAACAAAAACAGATTAGATAACTGGCCCACACTGTGTCTGCAAAGTTCCCTTCCTATTGCGCTGACTAGCATAGTCATGCCAAGTATGGTTGTTGCCGGCCAAAATGTTGTGTGGATATGGACATGGAAGCCAAGATAACACTCCCAGTTCCTTAAATGGAACATAACTACTGCATTTGTAAAATCCTGGTTGTAAACCAGCCATTTTTAAAGGCGTTTATTACTTATAGACATACTATAATAAAAGCATTTTAGTAGGAACAGTTTTATGAAGTGAGACTTTCCCTTGGTTTCCCGTTGGTTATGTCAATGTGGTTTTGATTTAAAGAGCAAACACGGTTCCTGATTTGCTTAGTTTAAGCCTGTATCCTGTAACATTGGTTATTAGCCTGTAAACAATTCTTTCGTTTGGGCTTATATCTACATGTAAACATAACAGGTAATATTGCTGGAGACTCAGCAGCAGAACCTGATCCAACAGCCCCCAGAAGGATCTTATTGTTCCGGATCCAACTGTTTGCTTATTCCTAATCCTGGAAAATGTGTGCTGAGCAGACCAAAAGGACTAATTAAAAAAGCTGAAGTAACACTTATTCTTAAATGTTAAGGATACTGTTAACTCAGAATAATGAGCCATGCAGTTAGACACCATTTATAGCTATATATACACTATGTCTGCGACTAATTCTGGCCATGAAGACACTGTGTCTTGGTCCCATAACTAACCAGATCCACCTAAAAAATTAAGTATAAAGGCTTTAGCTTCGATGTCTCCCTTTTGTTTTGCTGACTATTAATATGTTTTTGTCATCTAATGGGATAAATACCTATTAACAAATTGTCACTTGTTGATCATTCGCACCTGTTTTAGCAAGTAACAAATATTATTCCCATTATCACAGGGTGGGTTCCAGTCCCAGTAAAGGTGAGGACTTTCATGTGGGGAGGTTTTCCTGATAACCTGTACTGCACATGTGGTTCTACCTAGACATAAGTCTGGGGTCTTCCTACACCAATAACTAGCTTGATGCCACCAATATGACCATAATTGTGTTAGTGCAATGTAACAAACAAACAAACAAAAAAACATTATTCCCATTATTCAAAACTAAGGAATATTATCATTATCTTCTAAGTAGGTGACTGCTGTTCCTATGCAACAGCTAACAGTTTACAATCTGTCAACAGCACACCGAAAGCTGCAGAACGGACTAATTCTGGGAAAATCTATTTACTATAAAAGCTGTTAAAAAAATTAACAAGTTGGATAAAACAATATTAAAGCGACAGAGACTATTTTCAAATCATTTAATCCAACTTGTTTAATATTTTTAAATGAAAACTTATGTCAGCTTTCTCTCGCTATCTGTCTCTCTGTGTCCTGTCCTGCCTGCCTGTCTGTCTCTGTGTCTGTCTGCCTGCCTGCCTGACTGTCTCTATGCCTGTCTGTCTGCCTGTCTCTGTGCCTGCCTGTCTGTCTCCGTGAATGCCTGTCAGCCTGTATGTCTGTCTCTTGTCTGTCTCTGTGCCTGCCTGTCTGTCTCTGTGAATGCCTGTCAGCCTGTATGTCTGTCTCTTGTCTGTCTTGGTGCCTGCCTGTCTGTCTCTGTGAATGCCTGTCAGCCTGTATGTATGTCTGTCTCTTGTCTGTCTCGGTGCCTGCCTGCCTGCCTGCCTGCCTGCCTGCCTGTCTCTCTCAACAAAATGCGACGAGGGGTAATGGCAAGGGTTAATTACCATTTGGACATTTGCCTTTATCATAAGGATGTGTTTACGCTTAAAGCAAAACTCAAGCAGTACTTTGTGTGGGTTCATCATGATTCTGTCAAAGTAATAGGTCCAGATATAGTAACATGCCAGGGCCAGATGCTTAGGGCCTTGTACCAACTGGTATGATAATAGCAATGGATGTACTTGATAAGATGGCAGATAAAACCATTGACCACTGGTCAGATAAAGCCTCCATGTTGTTAAGCCATTATCTGCTTCTCTTATATTACAAGCGCAACACAAATTTATGCTTTTTTTACCTACCAGTATAAGTACTTGTAAACATATCAAGTCACATTGCTAGAGACTCTACAACAGATAGGTAGTGCTGGGCCTGAACACTTGGCTCCCAGCCAGGCTGATCGGGATCTGTACAATTGGCCTAAACCTGATCAATTTGTGCTTACCAAGCTCAGAGTATCTATATCCAGATGCATTGATAAAAACTGTTTAAATTATATAGACATAGTATAAAATAACCCAAGATTCCTATCTCCAACTAGCATTGACTGTTTAAATTCATACAACAGTACCTCATGGCCCTATTCATAACAGATCCAGGACTGGACGTCCACATGAAAGAATAATATGACTGGTATGACAAGTATTGCTAGCATGCAATCACTAGGAAAACAGCACTATGTCTGCTTAAAGCTAAAACTATGTCGGAAAGACTTATAAATAGTTGGTGGGATGTTGTACAGACAAAAACAATTCTCTTATCAGATGTAGAATTATGGTTTACCTTAACTGATATAGATCAGTTGCCTACAGGTACCACAACTACAGTACAGAAGGCAAGTCTACAGATGACAGGTGTAGATATTACATACACCATTGTTAAAGTGGGTACAGGCCTGGTCAAAAGGCACACAGTACAAGCCCTAAAAGTGCTACTTTTATATATAAGTAACACAAAATCATAGTTATTAGTTGAAGACTACTGATGAGAGCAAATGTAACAAGATATATTTCTGGAGACAGTTCAGCTGCAAGCTGGCTGGACTGTTTCTATACTATTTGACTAAGAACTATTTATCCTTGCTTGGCATGCTCAGTGTTAGTAATAGGGCATGTGATTGTGAAAGATGCTGCAAGAACCTATCTTGAGCAAGATACTGATAAACAGTTCTGTTAATGTGGTTGGAAAAGCAACAGCTTCAAGAATTGGAGGTCATACCAAAGACAAAAAGTTATTTCCAAACAGTACTGGAATAGTTTCCCCAGGTCACTGACGTTTAATGTTTTTATCACCTGTATGGTTTTTGAATGGAGGAAAAATTGCCAATTTATTCTTACAATTGGTACAAATAGAAAATCAATGACAAAAAGTACAATTTTAATAAAGTTCAACTGTTCACTACACACCTCAGACCTGTTATTGGTCACACACTGAACAGGACAAAATGGCTGCTAAACTGTTTGTGGAAAATATATAAGCCCAGCAGAACATCGGTAGCACCTGACCGTCTGGCTTTCATTTAGGAAATTTTATAATTTCTTGAGAAATACCATATTTTAGAAATGTTCATCCTGTTTGGTATTAAGGGACAGCTCAAGTTTGACTTGAGCACCCCAGTCGGCCCTTTTTCTGATTGACGGTTCCAAGGTGGTAACTAGGACAGTTGCCCGCCCCCGGACGTTTGCCCCCCTATTTGTGAAGGGCGGACGTTTGTCCCCCAGCTGAAATTACAAGGCGGACGTTTGCCCCCCAGCTGAAATTACAAGGCGGACGTTTGCCCCCCAGCTGAAATTACAAGGCGGACGTTTGCCCCCTCTACTAAAATGTCAAGGCGGAAATTGCCCTCCCTTTCTTCTCAAACTCTGTATCCCGCCTGTAAATGTCTTCCCGCCATATTAGAAACATACACAAACGGTACTACATGGTGCTACAATACATGAAATGTGTTAGGTGTAACAAAATTTTCTATAATTTTTTTCATAGGACTGGAATTAAGTAAAAGTTACAATCTAGTTTGCCTTCATATCTTTACATCGCATCAGGTTCCGAGACAATTTACCCGTTCTAAAACTCTCGCCGTCGAACCCGCAAGACTTCGGCTTTAACAGGTTGTTTGCTACACATTTCCCGCGATCGCTTGCCACTCATGCGTAGAGTGTCACAAACAGGTTAACTGTCAATCAACTGGTAGGCCTAGACCCATTTAAAACACTTTGATTAATCAAAATTAGTTTGCAAAATTCACGTATTGTAGGCATAATTTCGTCTGAAAAACTATATAGATCCGTTTAATGTTTTTCTTCTGTTTTGTCAAGTATTATATATTTTATGTTTTTAGTAACTTTATAAAATGCACCTCATTTTTATATCTCATAGGGATGACATGTAAAACGAGACAAAATAAATTCAAGTTTTATTACAGGCTTAATTACAACAGTTTCAATAATAAGAATATAACACGTGAAAGTACAACTGACAAAAATAATGAAAACAAATATACAACAAGCACATTTTGATTAGAACATTTTCAGCGAACGAGGTAGTATATGCATTTCCTCAATTTAGAACAATAGAAAATCGAATGCACATTGTAGTATCAGAACACTTGATAGTGCACATGTGCACAGGTCATCAACGGGCACCAGACTTAAGTCCCTTACCGGAGACGGATATGCCCTCCAATGGCCCTCAAAAAGTCTACGATGGTCATGTCTCTGGTCACCCTTCTCTCACAGAGTGATCGAAGTCTTTCCTGGAACTTCTTCGTGGCCCCTCTTTTCGTAGAAATGAACTCCATGATGATTGAGCACAGATGTACATTATGATTCAAGAGTCCATCATATTTAAAGGACTGTGATTACAGTTTGCATTTTGAGACGTGATAACGTGACAAATAAACACAATTTGTGACATTCCTTTAATTGAATCTCCTGGATTTAATTCGGCCAATCAAAGAAACCATCGCGTATAATTTAATGCAATACAGTTAATTGTTTATAATTAAATACAATCATGTTAATCGCCGTTAATTGGCATTCTCTGTGAAATTAGTAATGCAAAGAAACCGCCGCGTATAACTGAACGCATTACAGCTAATTGTTTATAATTAAGTACAAGGATGTTAATCGCCGTTTTTTACATTCTTTGTAAAATTAATGAAATTGACAGATTGTTTTTTTTGAAAGTCCGCCCTTACGTTATGGGGGGGGGGGGGGCAAAAGTCTGCCCTCAAGTTTTGTTGAGGGGGCAAACGTCCGGCTTTGAAAATCGGCAGGGGGGCAAAAGTCCGGCTCTGAAAAACGACAGGGGGGCAAACGTCCGGCCTGCATTTAAAAGAGGGCAAACGTCCGGGGGGCAAATGTCCGGGGGGGCAAATGTCCGTACACCAATGGTTTTTCTTTATGTGTGTTATGTCTTGGCTCTGTGTTTTTGTCATATTTACATTTACCTCGTTTGCCTTTGTCTACTGGTGGATAAAATTTAAATATCTGTGAAAATTTTGATAGGACCTTCTCTTATTTACCTGTTTAAAATAGAGAAAAAAAATACTATAGCAGTGCTAGTTGATTCAGAACAATTTTGTATTGCATACTGGAAGATATGACACATGTACATGGCCTGTAATCACACTGCCGGCATTATATTTGCTTCAAGTAATCATTGTTTTAGTATGCCTAAAATATTATTGAAAATACTTAACAAAAAAGCCAAACATCAAAAAAGCACTTGAAATCCAACTTAAATTATTATGGTTGTGAATTTCCTTTGATAAGATTATATATAAATGTAGTCACTCTAAACAAACATATTTTGTCAAGAGAAATTCAAATGTCATATAAAATCATCTGACACAAAACAAGCCATCAGCTCTCCAGCCTGAGAGCATACATTTACCAACAACCATTGTGATGGCAGATAACAAGTTTCCTGTGAAACACTGTTTCCTAGCCCTTGTTGAGGTGTCCTTAATAAATAATTAACAGGAAATGACAATCAATGTATTCTGCAATCATGTTAATGATGTACAAATTATTTATTATTAATATAAACTGGTATACAGTCTCTTTTATCTCTTTATTGACAAAATTCCCTATCACTATTTACTGAGCATGTCCTGGTACAGACACAAACTTAAACCAAACAAAGATATATAACCACCTTTAACTTTCCATGAAACTGAATATATGATTTTTTTTACAAAAAAACACCATCATGTTTCCAATGGCAGAAAGTCATTAACATGAATAAGAACTAATTTACATTATGAAAACATATGAAAAAAAGTGACAAAACTTAAAAAACTTTTGACCAACATTGAAATATTGATGAACAAATGGAAGTTAATGCATTTGCACTCACTGACTAACATAATTTGAATATGACTCACTTTCACTTGACAAATGAATAAAAAGAATATCAATGGAAAAAACAATAATAATTGTGAATAATTCATTATTTTATTGTTCAAGAAATTTTAATCTTGCATTCTCGTCACCTAGAAATTTTTTTTTTTCCTGATAAACTGCCAATGCCTTGCTTATAATAACCATAACAATACACAAACATACATTGAAATAACAATAACCACAATTATCTTAAAGCTTTATTACTTAGGTTATCAAGGCTTGTGAATTTATACAATAACAGCAAATGACAGAGTTCCTTAAGTCCTGCTATCTGTGTGATAACATGACTGGTAAACAGGATATAATAAATGCATGTACTTGAATTGTTACGATAAGATACACTTGAAACAAACAAAAAAAATATCCCACTTGCAGATATTTTCCTTGGTGACATTTGTCCTGGTCCTGATATGAAACTATCCCCTTGCTGAAAGACAATTTTAACAATAGCCCCTTCGGTTTCAGTTCAACACTTTACAACTTAATGATAATTTTTTATCAATGAAAGTGTAAGTTACAGAGGCAAGTAATTGTTTTAATGATACAAATTTCAAAGAAAAGTTAAAACCTGTTTTACACGATGTATTTCATCTTTAATGTTCACAGATACTGAGTAAGTAGTATGACCGCTATAAACTTGATGTTATTTGATATAGCATAAGGTTGAACCAATCAGTGGGAAAACAACTTCCAAATTCTGCATGACAACATTTCAAATCAGGCAACAGTAGACAATTCTTTATATATATATATATATTTTTTTTTTTGAATACTTGCATAATATTCTCATCTTAAAATGGGTGGGTACATGAACAAATGTGTGTAAATATTATGCAAGTATTCAAAAACTATATAAAACAAAATTCCATATTAAATTAACATGCCAAAGAACATGTACAAATAGCCACAGATCAAACACACCATCAATAATCTGGAGCCTGTGATCTTAGCCCTGGGGGCCCAAGATACTTCCCTTGAAAGCACCATACCTAATTCACCTCTATTCACCTATATCATTAATGAGAAACTTCCTTGTAAACAGTTTATCAAACTGCCCACTATGTCCAGATTATACAACTAGCCCTCCAACTACATGACTGTAACATGACTATTACAGCACTGTTATACCAGCTGTCATGGCCATGTGGCTCCAGTGAGTCCAGTCCTGACATCTCAATCCTTCCTCTCCAGGTAGATGACCTGTGACAGGGGTGCCCTACTGACCACTACAGGACATCTACTGGACAGGTCCATATCAATCTGTTTCTCATCAATGTAAATCATCATTCAGATGCATATTGCCTCATCGAACCAGGCAATAATAATAAATTAGTTAAGAGTTCAGATGCTACTACTACAACACTACTTGTTATTTTGAAAAACTTGCAGCAAAGTCAATTAAAAAAGTTTTTTTGACACAAAACAATCATACTGTAATCATGACTTAGGCTGTGTTTCCCATCTGACTACAGAGAAAAACATATTCACCAGATCACAATAAGACCAAATTATCTCACAGTCAAAAAACAGATTTCAAGTTAAAATGGTGGCTAAGTATACTTCTTTCTTGTGAGTAGAAGACAAAATTACACAAAAGTGCAAAATAAAAAACAATCTCCTGTGAGTAAAATCATTGAAAGCAAAAATTGTACAGCAATTGTCTATGAAGTGACACACCTGTGTCAAAATGAGTAGAGGGGGTTATTTTCCCTGATTTAAATGAGTAAGGAACCTACCTTTAATCTTTTGTGCAGGCAAAATTTGCATACATGTAGCTTGTTGAAGTCTGTGGACAACTCTGTTGGTGTATCAGTGTTGGCACAAGGGCTGTTAAGAAAGGCTTTCTTTGGCTGAAAATATAACAAAACAGTGTTTGTCAGATCAGAAAGTGCAGGTTATCGTACATCTTACAACCATCTGAAATCTAAAAAGTTTGTTCTGTTATTATTATGACAGTGCCCTTTTTTGGAGCAATAAATAACGCTTTGAACTCAAATGTTCTTCAAACATTAAGAACATCCAAGACATCATGTAAAAGGACAGAATATCTGAACTTGAACTTAAATTTGACTTATAACAAAAGCTGTAGCAATTCAAACAATTTTGGTATTGACATTGTGTATTATGCTTTTGAGTAAAGATGGCAAAAAAATTAACATAATACTAAGTTACTCCAGCCAGCTTTAAAAATGGAGGTCATCAATAAGCACTGAATTTCTGGCATTAGATACATCAAATTTATTGCAAGTAGATGAAAATCCTGGCTGTATCTGAAATTGCATTTCAATTAGAAAAATTACTGTCATGTTTATTATGTTAGCATACATCAGCATTCTCAGGAATGAGCATGGTGATGTATTTCAAACAGCAGCATAGTCCACCAAGGTGACATCAGCAAGTTGATATTTCACATGCAGTGAGTTGTATGATACATTTGTTTTGCAGGGTAAAATTTTGTATGTATTTATGGCTCTTTTCTAATCGCAATGCCTTAATAAATTCTTAACAAGCCTCAGAAATATAGTAATATTCAGCACATGTTTTCAAAAAGCAGCATAATTTGTGTTACTTTGAAAGCATGCCTCTTTTCAAATGAACATAATCTGAAGTCAAGAATAATTGGTTAGATCCAAAAAATAAACAAAATTGTAAGGAGATATTGAGACAAAGAAATAAATAAACAATAGCTACATTGGAAAGCTCCATTATTGATTGGTACATTACAGGTTTAAGTCGTCACTGAAGACATTTATAGTTCTGATGCCAACGATTGTCATAAGTTCAATTATGTCAGTTGTTATTTCTACAGTAACCATGACAACAACCGATCAACATCAGCAGCACTTCCTACCATTATTTAATGGCATTTTCTATTTATATTATGATCCATTACAACATCATATTTATAAACAAGAGCTGTCACAGAACAGTTTGCTGGACTTTTCACGTTTATGGGTGAGTAAAAGTGCCTTCCATATTCTTAGAAAAGAAGAGATACAAAGCTGGGCAACAAAAGTGTCTAATCTTTTATTTGTTCAGATATCAATAGAAAAGAAAAACACAAAATAAAGAATAAAATAAGTCTGCCTTCAATTTAATGATGTACCAGCAAAACTTATGGGATACTAAAATTCAATCGCTTTCTGCTCTAAGATTACAAAGGCATTAAGCCAAACTTACTCTTTTCAATTATGCAAGTACTCTACTTTAGAACTTATGCCCATTAGCCAAAGGATTACTCAATTTTGGTCTTCAAAAAATTGCCATGTTTATGACCATATTTTGTTTCTTCCAGTCATATTTTCCTTCCAGGGGGTTTATTCATTAAGTAAAACTAATTTGAAAGCATTTGACATTTTATTAAGATTAAATCATCATTCCTATCATAATTAAATTGCAGTAGAATTAAGAAAAGAGTCCAAGTAGGCCAGGGGCAACTGTTACCGGTGTTAAACATTAGCCATTAAAAATTATTACCTTTTTACAGATTTAATGGTAAGGTCCTATCTTAGGTTTGACATCCCCCTGCCTTAACCTTAAGCATGCCATCATCATAACACTTAACCTGCTAATTACCATCTCTCAAGGCATTTGCAAGTAGTATACAGATAGATCAGCAAGCAACCAAAAAAATGTTTGATTAGGATATGCATTATTTGTTCATGACTGAGTTTCTAGCAAGGTGTCTAGCCATCATTGCATTGTTTAAGCTGACAACAAAGAGAGCTTATACATGTTAAGGGTTCATATATTATGTAGGCTAATTAAAGGTGAAGTTTGGGCCTTGGCCTGTTGGCTGATTGCTAGGCTTGTCACGAACAGGAAGCCCTGAAGGCTATTACTGTATCAAACACACCAAGACCCAGACTCTACAGACTATGGCGGAGCAGAAGGGCCATAGTTCAAACTTTCAACATATAAAGTCATTCAAGTAATTTATTGTTTAATAGTTAGCTGATAGCTGAGCAGTCTTTCAGGACCCACCGTCCAATACTGGCTATGTACACATACGTTCACAAAATTTAATATGGAAAATCTCTTTTTTTTTAACAGGATTTAAATATTTCTACGTAATTTTATGAAATCTTCATGACAACATTATATCATATTTATGTCTATTAATTTCAGGCCACAATATATATGATTACAGACCAATGCTAATATTATTCTACTGCAAATGATAAGTAAAATCTTTGTGATTGTGATGTGCTGAACTACAGTTTTCACTTCTGGCATTGTTTATCCTGCTGACTGTTGGTATGTTGACCCCTATGTCTCCCCATAGAGCAAAAGCTGAGCAGCTATATGCTTACAGTGTGACTGTCTTTATACATTTATACATCATATCCTTGACAAGTTTTCAGTTCTCGTATAATCATTACCATTCAGGAAGAGACAAGAGGAAACGCTCTTTTGAAAAAAAACAATCTGTTGTTAATGCTAAACCTATCAAATGTTGCCTATTTAGAAAGATAACATTTCAATAACAAAATGTTGTGGGTTTTTTTACAATGAGTGAATTAAATTTCAAAATTGCAGAGATGGGAATAAAAAAAACACCTTTTCACCAATTAATCATTAGTAGAAATTATCAGGACTTAAAGAAAAGAAAATTGTGGTTAATCCTTAACTTGCTGCAAACACCATTCACTCCATTATCATAAAACATACCCCAGCCTAATGCTGTTACCTGCAAGTAAAGAATTAAGAAGACATGCTGGTTCTCCCTAAACTTGTTTCTGTGCTAACTGTACTTAATTTGTAGAGTTAGAAACTACATTAACAGATAATTATACATTTTCTACCAACTCTGCAGCAAATAGTGTACAGTTGTTTAGACAAGCTGGCTCATCTTGTTCTACACCTTTTGTCTAAGCCTGAACAATTAAGCCTAAGGGTTAACTATCCTAAGTTTGCTGTTTATGTATTAGGAAATAATTCAGGCAACACTACTCTATCTGTTCAAGCTAACAAAGTTAAATTGAAGCAGTACTATTTCTAAGGACAGTTTGTCAATTGAGATATGTTGATAGAAATCCAATGGAGACTTCAATATATTACAATAATCAACATACACCTTGTGTTATTCATTAACTCAAAATGTTGTTTTTTTTCTGTAGGTAAAATACAAATGTTATATCTTGATAGAAAGACAACATATAGTTTATACAATTAATACACTTACATGTAACTCATGTTATGTAACTCAACACATCTTCATATTTTACTAAGCACATACTGTCATAGTGACAATGAATTCCCACTTTTGAACTGAACTTTATTACATTTATGTAGTTTACAGTTCATAATTCAAATTTATGAATATTATTAACATTTAATGTATGTTTTTTTCATATTTTTCTACTACTATATACTTTATATACTACTGTGCACACAGGAATTGTGTTCTGGTGACAATGAAGAAAAACAGTGAGTGTAAGTCATAGATGTCATATGACAGACAAGTTACTTTGGACATTTATGAAACATAAATGATAAAACATCCTACTGTCATCAGTCACAATAGGCTATACTACTGGCTGGGCCTGCCTATTACGTCATATTTGACAGATTGGTGATATTTTCTATCGTATACTAGGGCTACATATAATAAGAAAGATTTCTATGGCTACATCTTCTATTTTCCTAAAGGTAAAAACCTTTATGACTGATACTTATCATATTTATCCTTAAACTTAAAGAACGCAAAGAAATTTCAATTGATTTACCCAAGTTAAAGGCTTTGGGAGAAAAAACATATCTGCAGACATAACACTAAATTTCTAAACATATGGTAACTAGGGATGGGTATTGCTTGATATTTTGTATCACATTATATTCCAGTATGCTTGGGGCATATCATTGAAACTGGACAAAAGTTTCAGCATTTCCATTCAATAAATGTCTGTATCTAAAGAGCTTAGAAACAATACACAATATTTTATGAATAAATTCGTAAAATATCAGACAAGCTCCTTAGAGGGCTGTGGTATTACCACACTTTCCTAAACATTTCATAATGTAACACAAAATATTTATGCATTACATAAAATATCAACATATTAAACAAAAAATCTATGTGTTACATAAAATATCTACACATAAAAGAAAATATCTACAAAATAGCAAAGAAAGTAGTGTGTGTGACCTTTTCTTTTTGTTATATTTAAAGATGAACAAGAAGGTCATAAACTAGTTCAACATAACCACAGATCAATTGTATCTTTATCTTGAGAACATAGCATCATGAGTAACTGCCACATTGTTACAATAAATTTACAATGGACAATTCATTTTTACATGGTTCTGTTTTCCACAAGTCTCTTCAATTTCCACATCAACCATAAAAAAACGTGCTCATCTAAATATCTAAACAATTATTCAAATTGTTTCCCATCATATGACTTATGATAGTTATGATATGAATCATCAGAACCAATAAATGAACCATAACATACCAGCTGAAACATTCTAAGCAAGTATTGACAAGCCTTAGGTAGTGTAAACCCAGATCAGCTAGCTCCTGTTGGGAGCTGTCAGGTCAGGATCTACACTTCTTTTGCAGTGTCTCTTACGTCCATGCTTATGTAAAAAGATGACAAGAATAAGTATGTATAATTACACAAAGTAGCATGATAAGGGTTAATGATAAACTTCTAACAATAAACTATAGAGAACTGGCTACAGGCAGTGGAGAAACTATAGAAACACATTTGGTAGGCAGTGAGATGAACAAACAGGAAGAGTCTGGTATTTAAATTTGTGAGAACAAAAGGTAACAAAAGGCATTTGTGGTGGCTGCACTGGTGTTAAAGTGTGTGTGTGTGGGGGGGGGGGGGGGAGGTGGGGGTCAGCATCTGGTCCATCAGATTGGTCAGGTTTTCTATGGAAATTAATTTGACCAATCAGGTGCCTAGACATGATCTCAGACTGAAATTGTTTATGACCCCACGCCTGGTCATAATACACCTATTGATGGATTGCAATAACACTTTACTGAATATGCTTACACTTGTGACATCATATCCTTTTCTTTTCAATCAATTCTTTACTTTAAGGGAAAATAAGTAAACATTATGAGGCTTTCTATTGCAAGCTCTAAGGATATGCAGTTCAATTAAAGAGTAAACTGTAAGTTGTAAGCTGACTCTTGCAGGAAAGCCCTGTGGTGGGATAGAAGCCTCCAGGTCATGGGTATGTGGTTCTAACCTCAGTCAGGTTACTGTTAATTTCCTTCAGCAAGAAATTATCTTCATTTTGTTCATTCGACCAAGGCGTATAAATGAGTACCTGGAAGGTTTATTACAATCACAAATATCACTCCCAGCGCCATGTGCTGGATAATAGTATGAGATAAATATAAATATAATAAATATACCCAATGACCCAGGGGTAAAACTGTAATCGGCAGAATTGGCACTACCTTGGAAGGAGACAACAGCTAGGCATTACATTATGAATTTCTTCCCAAAATAGGTATAACTGAATTATGTAAATTTGTGCTTTGAAAAAAGAAAGAAGAATGTTCTTAATTCTTAATAAAAAGCCTAATTACTAATATGATGTTATCAATAGCATTGCTTGAGATAGAGTAGTTTTATGGCTAGAAAAGTAGCCGGAGGTATAATTAAGCATCTAAATTCCAAACTCACTTCAAATTAGTGAAAAGACCTTATGCACCAGGCTATCATTAACATATTGACCAGCCAAGTCTGCATGCTATCATGTGGACATACATGTGTGCAATATATACTGGCATATGCTAATGTGGTCTGTTTGTCTGATTTTATTTTTGTTTAAATGTGAAATACTGTTGTTGTCTTCAAATCAACAAGCATTTGATAGTATTGCGGGCAATACAGTAGTCCCCTACCGGTCCCTCAAAAAGTTCTTTAATTATCAAACGCTCCTGTTTATTGCAATTTATAATTAATTTGAGGTTGAAGTCTGTATTTGTATAATTATGGCTTAAAAATGGACAGACAGACAGGGCAAATCTATAGTCTCCTCCCACCTAAACAGTAGTTGGGGTTCACATAAAAAAAATAATTCACCTGGCCTAAATAATTGTTAACATATCATGAAATTTATTTTTGGCCTTTATTTAAATAATGAGCACCTTAATGCACTATCATTTAAGGTAAGTGCACCTGAATGCGCTATCCAAAACTTCACAATTTTGCTGCAAGGTCATGCTGTGACCTTGACCTTTAAGGTAGCGACCCAAATGTTGTGCGCGACACGTCATCTCAATATGATGATCATTTCTGTGAAATAGTTGTAAAATCCGACTTCAAATAACAAAGTTATGGGCCGGACACAATTTTGCTGCAAGGTCATGATGTGACCTTGACCTTCAAGGTATCGACACAAATGTTGTTCGCGACACGTCATCTCAATATGGTGATTATTTCTGTGAAATAGTTGTAAAATCTGACTTCAAATAACAAAGTTATGGGGCGGAAACGATTTTGCTTCAAGGTCATGCTGTGACCTTGACCTTCAAGGTAGCGACCCAAATGTTGTGCGTGACACGTCATCTCAATATGGTGATCATTTCTGTGAAATAGTTTTAAAATCAGACTTCAAATAATGAAGTTATGGGCCGGACACAATTTTGCTTCAAGGTCATGATGTGACCTTGACCTTCAAGGTAACGACCCAAATTTTGCGCGTGCATATTGTACACATTGCTACCTATTAACATACCAAGTTTCATGCGCCTAGCTTTAATAGTTTTTAAGTTATCATAGGATCCAGATTTTTAACGAACAGACAGACAGCCAGACGGAGGGTAAACCTATAGTCCCCTCTGGTGTAAACACCGGTTGGAGACTAATAATACACTTTTTAGACTTTGAAAACAAAATATGTAAATTCAACCCCCTCATAAAAGAAATTAATCTTAATACTTTTATTATTGGTTTTCAAATGCCAGACGATATTGCAGATACCTGGAGATTTTAATATGTTCTACCTAGAGCATTTGACTTAAACTCAAAAAGACACTCTCTGGTGACAAGCAAGAGAACATCAAGCAGTATTTATACTATTCTTTAACATTTGAAACGACATAATTCCAAGTTAAACTTACCTTTATCTCTACACTTAGTGTAGGGGAATCTAAATATTTACTGGAAGACCCTCTTATATAGCACAGATCTGGCATCACGTGGGCAGACAATAGAGTAGGATCCACCGAACTGGGTTCCACTTCTTTGCCTTTTCGTTGAGCTAAAATATAATTATAAAATACTATGTCTATAATAGCCACAAGTCAAAAAATAAATAACAATCAATTTCATACTTTTAGCCTGATTGAATAACGTTTTATGCATTTTATTGTTTCATCTGTAAAAATGATTATTACCAAAAGCATGTTTAGTAAATGTGAGCATTTTGAAAGAGAAAAAAGTTAACACTAAGACAATGTCAGTCCAGTGATACATCAAGTTGGTAATTGTACACTGACCTGGCCTGGATACTTGAATCTGTCTCTCAGCTTCCTCTGTAAGTCCAACCTCCATACAGCATAGCTCCTAAAAGGCACAATAATACTGATAAAGATACTTATGACTGGCCAACCTAAACAACTTTTTACAAAGTATCTTATTTCATATTATCTTGTTATCATCTAAGTACAGTACTCACTTTCAATTTTTGTGTGCTAAATTGCATGTTGTTAAGTGCTACTGAGACAAATGGTCAAAATTCTCAAAAAGCAGAAAGAAGATGACAACCACCATCATTTTGTTCTATTTAGGCTAACAATTACCAGTAATAACATATAACAACAAACATGGAATCATTCTTTATGTTCATCTAACTTAACTGTATTTAGTAAGATGTTAAATCATAATTTATAATGCTGTAACATTTCTAGAATATACAGTTTTCAAATTTAAATAGTTCTGATTACTCACAGGAAGTACAACAAAGGCTGGAGACAGAAGTGGCTGCATCACATGACGCATGTAATCAATCACTAACTGGAGTTCTTCATGAATTCTGTCCAATTTGTTCTAAAACATAAACAAGTAGACCATAAATAACCTACCTAGAAACAAGTGATATGACCCAAATGCATTAACTGAGTAAAATGCCACGTGGCCCATGGGACATAGATATATATACATATATTGTTCATATACAACATGCATACAGCAATTAGTTAATTATATCCTTAAATTTTTAATTCAGTCCTTCTGTGAAGGGAGAAAGATAAAGAGAAATATATACTGTTTAACTTACCTTAGCAACAGTTGCCAGATAGCCTTTTCCCCAGTGCTTTGACTTTGGAAGTCTGAACACCATTTTATCCTGAAAGATAAAATGCAGAATGTCATATGAATAAACTAGGATGATCTAATTAGCATCAACAATCTTTTTCAGATTATTATATCTAAAAATAGTGTTTCTTTTAAAAATTATCCTAGGCCTAATATTGTTCTGATTGAGTATCACTCTGACAGAGAATATTTCCCAGTTGATATTAACACCACCCTCACAGAGACTCTACTAAAGATTATTGTCCAAAGCCCATTAAATTGTTGGGCAACTTTTATTATTACTTATCTTTGAACATTTTACTAACAAAAAAACCAACAAACTTGTAAAGCTGACACTAGCTTTTTTTTCCAATATAGTAGCATACATAACATATGGCTGTTGGGGTGATGGCAGATACTGTCAGACAAAGAAGTGGCATATTACATGAGGCCCATCTATGTGTTACTTATATAATATCTAGTTACCAAAAGAGAAACACAATTCTAAAACATAACTGCAGAACCAATTGTGTAAGAGGATCAATAAACTGGATAAAATTACTAAAAAAAAAAACAGGAAATTTTAGTCAATATCTGAAAAAGTACATGTGTTTGATTTATAAAGTTAGCCAATAAACATGAAATAAAACACATACACTATATAACAGGATTCACATTACATGTATATAAAGTGCCTTATGTGGGCTATGACCGTTTAAACTGAAGATTTAGGTCACATTGTTTTCATTCATTTATGTATTAAATGCCGCAAAATCTTGATACTATTGAAAAAATCTAAGAACTAAGGTTAGTTGCAAACTTAGGTATCATTGATTGTCCTAAAATGATGCTGACCTATTTGGACACGATTTTTGTTTTCCTTTATTATGCCACAAGCGACTTCCACATACAACGTTGAATCAACAAACTTGGCTGCTATAATTTAAAGAGAGATTATAATGGGGATATCAGTTAAATTTTATTTTCTTATAACAATATATACAGGATATTAACAATATAATAATACTACCAAATGTATATTAATCATTTTTTCTTAAGGTGTTGAAACCGATCACTCTACTGTAAGGGTAAAATAATTTAAACTACTGTGTCACTGTCAAGCCATTTAAACTATTGCATCACTATCAAACATACATGCATATACATGTGAACTCTCCCACTTTTGGAGGGAAACTCCCACTTTTAAAATTATTTGAAAATAAGGGGTGTTTAAGACATTTTCAGAAATCTCCCTACTTGGAAACAGATAACTTCCTTCTTTGTTTACATGAAAATAACAAATCTCCAACTTTGGCCTCAGACAAAGTTTCCATGTATGCATGCACCATTCGGAAACAACTTACACCATCTAAAAGTCTTCAATAAGGAATCATTGTATCATGAGTCAATGTAGTGTAGTGTCACGGTCTGATGTTTCTACCGTGCTTAAAGTTCTCTGTCTCGTGTGCGCATGCACCAGATTGCTATTTTAACTACATGTGCCTAAATTTCCTACCATTCCATACTGGTGTAAAAAGTGTTACCTAATATGGAAACATGTGCAAAGGGAGGAAATATAAACCAATTTATACACGGGCTGATGCTTCTATCCGACCAGTCTTTCTCTCTCTACCATAAACATGTTAACATAAATATAACACGTTTACCTAAGATGGAAATGTGTGCCTGAGTAGAAATATAAGCCCATATATACATGGGCTAATGTTTCTATCAGACCAATCTTTCTCTCTCTCTACCATATACATGTATACATAATTATTACACCTTCACTTAAGATGGAAATGTATGCCTAGGTGAAAATATAAACCCATCTATACATGGTCTGATGTTTCTGTATGGCCGGTCTTTCTATATCAATATTTATACCCAGTTTTGATTCGTTTACTTAATATGGAAACATGTGCCCGGATGGAAATATGCCCATTTATACATGGCCTGATGTTTCTACAAGGCCCAGCTTTCTATCTCTATCACATACATGAACATGTATCCCTACGTATTAAATATTTACTTAAGAAGGAAATGTGGGCCTGGGTGGAAATATAAGCCCATATATACATGGGCTTATGTTTCTTACCGGCCAATATTTCTGACTATCATATACATGTATGGATGATATTACACTTTTACTTAAGATGGAAATGTGTGCCTGTTTGAAAATGTATATCCGTCTATACACGGTCTGATGTTTCTGTTCTAATCGTTCTATCCTTACGATATACAAGTTAACCTAGAATATTTCATGTTTACTTAAGATGGAAATGTAAGCCCGGTAGGAAATCTTGGACCATCTATAAATGGGCTAATATTTCTATTAAAATTTTGCGCATGCGCATTGGGGCGTTTGAGAAATTTCGACACAGTAGAAATATGAGACCGTGACACCGGTGTGGTGGGGAGGCCCACGGGTGGCCCAGTTAGCTCAGTAGGTACAGCCCTGGAATGGTGATCCGGGCGTCGTGGGTTCAATCCCCACATCAGGCGCTTACTTTTCCCTTGATATACTTTAGTAGTAAGTGCCAATCACAAAATGTTTGTACCATGCCAATTTCATAAATGTAAAAAATGTGTGTTTCACAGTCACACATAGACAAGCCACTGGAAAATTCACAATATCAAAGTATTTCATTTGAAAAATGTATTAACGATTCGCGAATAGAAATAAATATCCTAAATGTGAGGAATAAGACCCAAATTTTGTCACGTGACTTATGTCAGACTCCATGTCTTCGGTGGAAAGAAAGTGAACTTCACTTCAACAATATTGACACATTATATTGTCAAATTGCTGGTCGCTTAAAACGGGTCTACTTTTTGATTTTGTATTTCAACAAAGCTTACATACCTCAAGATTTGCTAAAACAAGACACGCATTTCCCTCACCACGGAACATCCACTTTTCCGAGTCCGCCATATTTGTTATTGATGAAGGCCGCATATTCGGACTAGGCACTTTCGTAATCCAGCTTCATCCGGATAGCGCATCAACTGTCGGCGCATACTAGACACGGAGTGAAATAGACTTAGCAGTGGCATTAACGTTGTACATTTACTGCTCACGGGTGATGCCTCAAAATGCATATTCATATTTATGTCTGCTGCTATTAGAGCTTCTCAAAATTGTGCAAATGCAAAATCCATGACGTGTTTTAAAATTTTATTGATTTCCAGCTAATGTGTATCATGATATTAAATTACATTTTTCGTCCATGCATGCCATTCGCACACAAAATTCTTTCCATAAATTGGTTGTTTTAACTCAACCAGAAATACAAAAACGTAATGTTATGATGAACTGCGTTCATTTTTAAAGACGACGCAATGGCCTTTTCCAGTTCAGAAATTTGCGGATGTAGGCCTATATACACAATACAATACAAAATAAACATAGCCTACTGTAAATGTATTTATTTTTTTGTTCCGTCGACATCATCTTAACTTCACATTGCATTTAAATCACAGTAAATAATTAATATATTTCAGTGCAAACTGTTCTAATTATTGTTTGTTGTTGTTTGTTCTTTGTTGTTGTTTTGTTGTCGTACTCATTTCTATGCTTAAATAAGTGATATTTAGTGTATACAAAAGGGGGATATGTTATGATAATTAATTTTGTCTCATCGATGCCGTTGACACAATGGTGATAATGGAGATAACAATGTTGTTTTTTGTTAGTATTGTTGTTGTTGCCATGTATAAATGTATTCATTACGATGACGAGGAATAGGAGCGGCAGGGTGAGGACGACAGGGAGGAAGAAGGAAAAAAAAAAAACGACTTCTACGGCGATTGAGCGTGATGCTGGTGCTGATGATGTTGGAGTAAAAGAGTCGCTGTCTTTATTAGGCCTACATCCAGTAGGCCTATTGTGTCCTTTCACCAGTTAACCTCGCTGTGGCACCAACCTCAATCAGTTCATATCTACGGTTTCTTTTATTGATTATCGATAGGGGGATTGGCTAGAAAGAGCGGTATGTCGGGCAACTTCGTGATCCATCTATAACTTCTGTCAATCTCTACGACCCTTTCATTAATCATAATATATTTATACTATATCTGTAAATATATCTACTTCTTGTACCTAGTGTGATGAATGTTAGATGTAACAGTTTACTACATTTCTTTATACAGTTGAACAGTAGGCCTATACATTTACAATATCCGTATAGGATCATACTATAGGCCCTATATATAGTATCCATCTTTGAACCAACCCAGAAGGCCTATGCGTGGTTCCACCGCAAGAGTATGTAGAATTCTTAATATTATGGGGAATAACCTGAGGAATTTGTTTCGAGATAAGGTTCGCTTGAAAGTAGTTTGTGTGTGTGTGTTTTTTTGTTTTTTTGTGTGTGTGTGTGTTTTTTTGCGCGCCTGGAATATATGACATTAACTATAAAATAGAGTAGATTGTCAACAAAATGGTATTGTAACAGTTTTGTATGTATTATTTGGGTGTTCACTAAACCGATTATAGATATTAACCAGTATTCGTAATCTGCGTGCAATTTGAAGCAAATCGTATCGACTGACCACTGCCACCTACGCAAATTTTTCAGAACATTTTGACGAGATTTGTGTGGTTAACTCATACCGGTCAGTAACGTTAAAAAATTAAATGACTACTTATCAGGACTTGCTGCACATATAATAAATTAACATCTTTAAAACTAAATTTACGATAGTCACGTATAAAATAGACAACTTAATCGAAATGTGTTTATTTTCTTGATATCAGCGTCCCCTATGATGTTGTGTGGCAGTTTGTGGTTGAGGACAAAGGAAACAAAGGAAACATAATTTGGAAAAAAAAAATCAAGACACACTATGGATAGTCTTCAGTTGTATTCAGATTTAACCATCTTATGTCACGATCTCGTCATAAAACAATTGAGAATTGTTGTCGAACTATGTCACATTGTATTATCAAACCCATCACACTAACGGTACAACATATACAACTCATATCTAAGCCTGATGTAAATAGTTCACTTTATCCTTAAATGATTATTCTTATTTGTTATACATTTTCCCTCAGCGCCTTATGTGCCGTTTCATGTTACACCACTGTTCAGTCAAATTATCTCCTAGACTATTTTCATGAACGTCCTATGGAAAAAAGTCGACTAGACTTTATTATCGAGATAGGATCCCTGTACCTGGGATTCAGACGCTAGTGCCAATAAAAAACCAGATGAAAATGGAAAAGTCATGCTTAAAGTTAAACGACACGTTATTGATAGAGACATCAACAATGGATAGTTTGGATCGGCATTATACACATCCCGGCTGGAAATGGCTGATGTACGTCTTTTCCTTTGCGTAGCATGATGAGACTCAAACAGGATCCAGGCTTAATCTCGGCACCTTTAACCTTCAGGGAGGACCAGCCGGGTCATATTTGGTCATTATTTTCATGACGCACAATGCCCGTTGCTTTCCGTCTATATGTAAGCCTGTTTAATCAAGGGTTGACCCACAATATGTGCAACTGTGCACCTGCATCTACCTGTTATTACACAAGAATCGTTTTTAAGTTCATTCTATTCAAGATACACTATTTCGGGATATATATAAATATCAATATATCAAAAAATTTAAACGGTGTATCGTTGAACAAGTTTGTATGACATTATAGAAATTTTAGCCATTAAAAGCATTAGGTATCGTGTTAGGAACCATCGGGGTGGTTATTAGCCTTTTGTGACAAGACCTTTACATTGTACAATTCTCAAACGCCCAGTATAGAAGGTGAAACCGGAAACCACACCTTCCTGTTTATATACTATTACAACCGTGGTTTAATTAAAAGTTCGTTAGCCAGGCAAGCTGAAATCATGTCACGATAAGATAAAGTAGCAGAAATTTTAATAGGTTCAAAGTTCGTATGGCTGGAAGCTTTGACATGTAGAGCAAAGTTTAAAACGATGATAAGTTTGGTGGGATTAAGTAGTTTTGGGATTACGTCAACGCTCAATTTAAGTCGCCCTACTTCGTAATAGGGTGCAATCTCGAGGCATATAATCTTTGTAAACTTGGACAAAATAGTGTTTTTGGACTCCTGTCTTTGCAACTGATTTAATTGAAAAGTTTTAGGAAATGTACCCCTTATTGCCCAAACCAAATGTCAAAACACCAAAACAAGTCGTTAAATCCGACATATTACAACAAAACAGCTCTAGGCAGAACCGTCCTTTAAAAATGTATTTTACGTGTTATAAGGTTTTTAACCCTTGGTCGTAAGGTCATTGCACTTTTAAATTTAATTTCAAAAACATGCTTAAACCCCTGCCTGTCGTATCTGATTCATATCATAAAAATATGATATTTAATCGCTGAACAACTCCTGACATGGTAAACATAACTAATTTATCAAGCAAACAAATACAATATTCATATATTTATTTGGTAGACAGGTTGTCTGGTCAGAGTTTTTCACTATTTGCCATCAACCACACAGCCACGAGCATAGATTGTGTCGTTTATCCTTGTATCCCAACCAAGAATCCCAACCATGTATCCCAACTAAGAATCGAATTTATAAAATATCACGAGTCATCCAACTTGTGCGTACCTTTCCAAATTAACGAAATCCAATGAACCCTGCAGTTGATTCTGCCAAGAAAGATTTGATCAAGCACATTTAACTCTTAATGCACAAATTTATCAGGTCTATGTTAATAGATCCAGGACAGCCTGCTGTATGCACGAATTACTTTATAACTTAACGGTCTTTAGCAAATAAAAAGTGTCTTCCGGATGTAACTTTAGCAAATGATTTAGATTGTGTACTCGTTAATACATTTATAAGGATTAACCGTGTACTTCTTATACCTGTTGACCTACATATACAATCAACTGTTGGTAAACAATCTATAGGAGCTCATGGCATTAAAAGGTTTAGATCCTTTGTCATGTTATAACATTTAACTTACAAATGTCAGGTAATTTAAGTCGGACTGTTTGACACATTGTCTTCATTATTCTTCTGTTCACCATGTTAACAAACTGGCAAGATGATGTTTTCTAATGAAACAAACGGAATAAAGCCGAATCTAATAAACACATTTGTCATTTTACATAAAATAAAATAAAAACATTTGTCGAAGCCACTTCTTCTGATGTTACCGTGTTGGTCTTTATACCTAAACCGTTAACCATTTAATTTTAGTTTTAAATCAAGTAATATGGTATACACCATAGACATGTACATGTATGTCTATAGTCTAGGGTCCGAAAGTGTTTTGCATTAGTCGTTATATCCCATCATAATCTAGGCAACAGCCATATCACACTGCAGACCAGTGCTGGTATTTACCCATCATTCTTACGCCTAATTCGTGATTTGAACACAATTTATCATTTCCATACCTGTAACGGATTTTACGAAGTTCAGCTGTTATTTTCACCTCAAATTAACACAGTGTTATGAGAAATTGAGAAATGTACCTTAACATACAGCGAAGATATTGTGTCCTGAATTCTGTAACTTGGGCAATTCTTAACTATGGTTGGTGAATACGGTGCTTAGTCTATTGCGGACAGGTAATAGAACAGAACATATTTTTATGAGCACTTCTACAATAATGTACATCTTCATGTTAGTTAATTACAAAATGAAAAACAATATAGTGGTACATGGTCATAGTAAACATTCCATTTTAACAGACTTTAAAGTAGAGCATTTCATCATCGTGTTTATGGTACAGTAATATTGTTAATACAATGGTTTATATTGTCAATTGCTTGTTTTACAAAACGTGACAAGTTGTATTATGTTGATTTACTTTTAGGCGATAACAGTACATTTAAGTTGTAAACAGGAGGTGTTCTAAATAAAGAATTGTTCAATACATCTTTTACGAATTTCGCTATACAAAGGACATATTAAGACAAAATGATAAACATCTCCAATATCTCTTTTATCACAACATATGCATACACGCTAGTTTGTTGGTATGGCAGTTCTTCTCAACGACAAGTTTGGAATTCTTAAAGAGAGAGAGCAGAAATTCTTAATCATGTAAGATACTATCAAAAAGGTATTAAAGGCAGGGGCGTAGCTAGACATAATATGATGTGTACGCACGACCGCTATTGGGGTTTCGGGGACATGCTCCCCCGGAAAAGTGTGTGTCTCTAGATCGTACATGGTGGCGTCTGGTGAGGTTTCGATATCAAGAAATTACTAGATTTTAAGTAAAATATAGTATGTGTGGTGAGGACGGAATAATCAGAGAAATTCTGATTAGAAATATAAGAGTACAAATCTTGTCCTATACAAAGAGCTACGGAAAAGTTACTTAATCGATTAGCAATTGTTCATGGTTCAAATAGGGATACTAGTTTCTTGCAGTAAATATATACATTATCCCTACAAGTGTAATACTTGTTTTATTGCAGATTTAATTTTTTATGTTTTTATACTTTGGAGACTATGTGTACGCAGCTACAATAGGCTGAGAAAATACTTTTACATCAATATTTCTGCTATTAAAAAAACGCGTCTGAAAAAAAAATATCCAATAGCAACTTAAGATTATACGATCAGTTCTTTTTACCCAAGTTACTGTCATCTAACGAGATTTGATATGTATACCTTTGGTAAATTTTTATTTGGTGTAAGGGGTAACTTGCACCAATATTTGACAATTCTAAAATATCGATTTACAAACAATGGATATCTTCCTAGCACTCCGTTAACGGCAAGGGATCAAATGTTTTACGAATATTTAAAATACTTTTATAAAATTTAAGATGCACACTCTCTATCTCTTTTGATCTTTTAAATCCCGAAACTTCTGAAGAGTAACTAAGCTCAAAACATACAAAGGAATCAAAGAGTTGGCCAGCATAACAGTTTGGGTTTAGCTGCTACTGCATACTTCGAAAGGCATGCGTAGGCGTGTGTTCATTTGTTGATCTATTGCTAAATAGTCTCACTAGTATCACTTTAAGTATCTTCTGCGTACATATAGTATGTCAAAGTTGAATAGTTTTCATAATATTGTTATTATTTTGAAATGCCGTTAAATTGTAAGCCTGACCGTGGTATGTTAAATTATCAAGTTAATGGCGAGGTCACCCCGCCCCACCTGTAAACCAGATATGTTAAATTAACAAGTAAATTGAGAGTCCTTTTCTAATTGTTAAACCTATATGTTAAATAACAAAGAAAGTTAAGAGTCCTTTCTATTAATTGGTAACCGTATTGATAAATTATCATTCATTTACCAAGTAAATCGAAAGTCCATTTATGCTATTTGCAAACTGTGTATGTTAAAATTGCCAAGTAAACTGGCAGTCCATTCTCGTACTATAATATCAGCAAGTCCGAGTAAATCGATAGTCCATTCTTTTACTTGTGAGCCGTATATGTTAAAATGGCCAAGTAAACTGGGAGTCCATTCTTTGACTTATGAACCGTATATGTTAAAATCACCAAGTACACTGGGAGTCCATTCTTTCACTTGTGAGCCGTATTGTTAAAATTACAAAAGTAAACAGGGAGTCCATTCTTTGACTTATGAACCGTATATGTTAAAATCACCAAGTACACTGGGAGTCCATTCTTTGACTTATGAACCGTATATGTTAAAATTCCCGAGTAAACTGGGAGTCCATTTTTTTATTTGTTAACCGTATATGTTAAATTTCCCAGTAAATTGGGTTTCCTTTCTTTGACTTGTTAACCGTGTATGTTAAATTTCCAAGTAGATTTGGAGGTGGGGTACATTCTTTTACTTGTAAACCGTATATGTTAAGTTACTAAGTAAATGGACAGTCCATTGTCTTACTTGCAAATCTTATTAGTTAAATTGAGAGTCTATTCTACAACTGGAAGATTTGTTTCTTGAGAAGAAATATATTGTTGTTTATTATTTAAATTTGTATTTTTATCCATGAGACATTATAATGTCGAGAAACGTTTTCCTTGTTGTAGACTATGCGTCTTTAGCTATACCTCTAAGTCTAGTCAAATTTTGTTAGATGTGTGTGTGTGTGTGTGTGTGTGTGCGCGCACATTTTATATTAAATAAGCCTTGGTAAATATACATGGCGATCCAACAACACCAGCAGGTCCTATCTCCTTTTTGTGATGCACAGGACATGCATAAGGAAAGTTAAAACTCGACATCAAACTTTTATACGAACTTGTGAGATGTTTGCTTATAGTAGGCCTATTCTCAGTGTTGTTCAGCATTTGCATTATGTCGACTTGGAAGGAGAAATAAAAACTACAAGTGAGCTCATAAAAAGCATTGTATGCCTTCTGCAATAAGAATACATACTATTTGTGTCATATATGACTTTTTTTTAAATATCACTTGATAAGGGTATCGACATATGTTGTGTACAATGATTACACATTCAGCGCCTTAGGCCTGGTGACGATAAACTGCATATGTTATGTGCCTCAAGTGCATCAGATAAAGAATTGCAAGTCACATTTTCTGCGGAGTGTTTAACACATACGTTCCGACTATTTATGTTGTTTTTCTTGTATCACTATTTTCCAGTAGCTTGCAGCTTTACTAGTTATGTACCATTTCCATAAAGATGGAAATATTATTTATTCGTCTTGACCTTCTTTTATTATCGTCTGTTCTGTTAATAAACTATTTCTTACATGTGTTAGAAAATTGTGATTTTACACAATGCCATCACTCTTATACTTCTGCATTAGCCGACATTGAGGCCCAAAATACGTTTTGAAATAGGGCATGCCACTCCCTTGTGGGTACCGGCGAGACTGCCAGATAACTAGTATCAGTTTCTCAGCTATTTTCAACTTGTAAATAGAATAAATTTTAAAGTGTAGATGATAGTAAAGAATATACTTCATGCATATCTGCGTATGCCTAATATAAAATGTAGAACACATTACTAATCGCTACTGTGATTATGATACATAGCTTCTCTATATTAGCGCACCCTCGACAGTGAAACAATGAGACCTGTGAAGCCATTCGTATCCGCGTCCTTTGTTTATGTGCAAGGAACGATCATGTGCAAGGAACGATCAAAGTTCAACCACTTGTATTGCGAAATAACCACTTGTTTTCCAGTAACCATAGTCCATCCAAACCAAGAAATTGTCTTGTGTTTATGTTCGTTAGTTCTTGTTTCTTAGTTGTTTTGTGTTTGTTGTTTTTCTTCATTTGTTTGTTTTTTCTTAATAATCACTACAATGGTATCTCCTTGTTTGGCATCACCTATATTATGCACTAACAGGAAATGATTTGTGTTTTATTTATCTAATACAGGCAACTTCTGTCCACCAGTGAATTGCTTGTATAAGCTTTTGACAATTGTCCACAGGTAAAAAAAAATCTCAAAATTTCGCAAATTAAAAATTTCATGTTATGTTATAACTAACTGCACATAATTTATAAGTAACCGGCAGTATGAGACTGAGAGGCTAAGCAGTAGGAAGAGTTAAGAGTCTCCACCAAGCAGAATTCCACATGCATTATGTGAAGTAAACAGAGCATGTTCATACAGTTTTAACTTGCTCACATAGTTCACAACTAGATTGAACCATTTTATCATATTTTTGTGTTAAGTTGAAGGAACTTGCTCATTGAGTACAAATCATTTATATATTGTCAACTTGTCATAATTTTGTGTGACGAAATTAACATGTTCACTGAGTACAGACCTACAAACGAGTCAAATCGTTAATTTGATATATGTAACTTACAACTGGAATAAATTGGCCGAGTTTAAAGATGCTTGCTTTTACCAAGAACCCCCTAAAGTACAGAATTTATGTATATAAAATCATGAAGCTAGGTATTGTTTTTGTAAAGTAAATGCATTCAACTATAAAGTGTTACATCTTATATTGAAGATTTAACAAACAAAAGTTATCTCGCTTTAAAAATGATTCATCATCTGTGAGCAAGCCTCCTTCACTGTCTATGTTCTTTATATTATAAACTAATTATTTAAATCTTTTATCATGTCTTTTTTATGTCCGAAAAGTGGTTTGATACAATGTACGATTTCAATAATTGATTCTGTCATTAAAGAGAGTTCTTTGGACAAACTGCCAATGTTTACTTTGCCAACTCATTTAATAATTTTTACAGCTCTAATAATTGTCTCAAAACTTAAGCATCTATAATGCAATGCCTAAAAGGTTTGTTGCTTAATTTGGTTATGGCAGCAAGTAAAATAAGAGAATTTGCCAATGACTCAGTTCATTCTTTAGCTGAATTTATTCTTTTTTTAAAATTAAGGAATATACAACTTAGTATTTATGCATTTATTGATTTGGGTTTAACGGCACACCAACACTTAACAGGTCATACAGCGCCTATTTATGAATAACAAAGTTTTTAAGTTAAATTACTTTCCAGTATCCATGTTTGTTTAGTTTAAGTTTACATATGGCAGTTTTGTTTTGTTTGCTTGAAATAAATAGAGCATTATTGTTATTGTTTCTTACATAGTCACATGTTTAGACTATTCTTATACTAAGATTGGGCATCATTTTAATCCAAGTTGACATCAGTACATTACTAATCCTTTCGAACTCACTCGCTATTACACTCCAGGGAATAAATCAACACATAATGCAAACATATTAATGCATTGTTTTAATATTTTTCTTAATTTTACACCTATTTTATTAATTAAAATAATATATTCTGCACCAGAAGAGTGATATAATAAATAATCACCCAACATAGGTCAAATACATTGCAAATCTATACATACATATTAAAACTCCATGGAGATCAGGTTTACTTTGTGTACATATGAAAGACTTAATAGAACTGCACATAAATTGCAGCATATCAAATATAATAGTAAAATGCAGTAAGTTACAAATAATGCATTTTGTCCTGAGTCCTGGCATATTACATGCCACAACATAGCTCCAATGGAATCACATTGGTATATACAGATTACATTGCCCCTAAATCACATAAAAATACACATATCTTAATTTGCAACCATGCTTGTTACACCACTCTATAATGGATTTGTATCACATAAAACAGCACTACATCTCTATACCCATTTTTACACACCCAAATTAACAATACATGATCAAATTAAGATTTGCATTTAAGAAATAAAAATATTAAAAACAGCAATATCATTGTCCTTTGAACATAAGCACGGTCAGATGGTTGAAGAAAATGAATCAAATGAAAGTTAATGGAAATGTGGACGATATAGCTAGCTGGCAACAAAACCTGCCAGATGTTTGTAGGAAACAGCTTCCCTTGCAAGACTAGGCAGCGAGTTCACGAACTGGTCCTTACAGGACATCAAGTTGAAATTTCGGGACATTTGCTGGTGATGAGAGTTGACCGTATGATAACTTTCTGTAAAACTTGGCTGCTGTTGCTGCGTTGTTGATTCGTACAGGATTCCAACACTACCGTTCTCACCAATCCTGAATGACACATCCTTAGGATCAACCCATATTGTAAGCTCCCTCGGGAATGTAGACTCCAAAAATGCCTGATCAAGTCCACACATTCTTCCAGCTTGCAACATTAAGGGGTCCATGTTGTGATTAAGACGAATACATCTATATCCACTACCCTTGAAAGGCTTTTCAGGAAACCAGTGGTTCTGGAATCTGGTACACAGCAATTCGCACAATGAAGAGTTGAAGTGTTTGGTCTGAGCTTCGTTCACTTCATCTCGATTTCTTAAAATGTTCGTCAAGAAATCGGCAGCACTTTTAATTTCTTCCTTCATAATTTAAAAAGGCTCACCTTTGATAGGAGTTCGTAAATATGAACGAAGTCTCTTTTGTTTCGTTGACACAGCCAATTTCTTTGTTTCACTTTTACGCCGCTTCGAAAAGTCTCTCGCGCTGCTTAAAACGCCTGATATGTGTGTAAATACTTTATTCTTGCTGTCTTCTTTTGTTTGTTTTTTTCGCTTTTCAAATTACTTTTGCGCTTTATTCGTCGAGGGCCACCGCCCAAAGTGAGCTTGATTTTTACTTCTTGCCTCGTCGGTCCCCACTCGAAAAATGGCGTCGTTCTCTCCTAGTTATCAATACTGTTTACGTCACAGAATGTGACGTTTCAGTCCCAGCCAATGAAAACTCCCGATTCTCTTCAACGTCATGCATAATCACCCTGTATTTGGTGTGGCTAAAAATAGACCATGACTTGTAAACACAAAAACACACGAAGTTGTAGGTCAAGTTGTATGCAGCGAAATGCGTCATGCCGTAAACATTCAAAAATATGGCATTAAATCGATTTACTGATATTTGCTATCAGGGCCAGGAGTAAATCCGAATCCAGAGATCTACATTACGCTTTTTGAGATATTTCTACCGAGACTTAATAGTTACAATATTATGTTTGTAAACAGAATAGCAATAAAAATTTCGCAATTTTCTCATCTTCAGCGCTATGATAGTAGCAGTAGTAGCCGATCAACTAGTTGTAGAAGTGCTTCAAGTTGTACAGAGCGATAATTTTAGCCATATAGTTTGTTGTTGTTATTTATTTCAATCAACATGCAGAGACGTTGGTGCGTGTGTTTGGGGGTATAAAAAGGTTTACATAGGCTATACATAAAGTCCTTCTCTCTCTCTCTCTGTCTCTCTCTCACTCTGTGTGTGTGTGTGTGTTTTCGTTCTCCTTTCTCCTTGGTACTGCCCCTTTTTGTATATAATCAGATAACTTGTATTTACACATGTGATATTTTAATATGCAGTATAAAAAAGTGTATACATATACTCTTCGTAAAGCCCACTTCCTGATATCTAGATCTAAAGTTTCTTGGAATTTTGCCTTAGAAAAGAAAATGTGGTTAAATGACTGAACTGGCATACTTATAATATGTATACCCAACACAAAGAAATAAATCCGTCTATTTTTAACACCTAGCAAATGTGACTAGAGGTGTCAACTATTTAAGCGAACGTTGCGCAATGTGACAGATTGACCCTTTCATAAATGTCTGGCGTGTATTAAGTCAAAAGTGATAAATTCATTTATTGCCCGAGTAGAGATTACTTCCTCCTGTGTAAACAACGTTTACACGGACCCACACTTCTTAGCAACTCGGTCCCTTTTGATGAAGATTGTTTGTCAAATATAGCTCAAGGGACCGCGGGGCTTTTAGGGGACTCTTTATAACGTTGTCTAATTATAGCCGACAATGGATTTACCGCTAGCGAGATTTCAGGTGGGGCGATAAGATGTCTTTGTTACGAGAATTTCCATTGGTTCGACCGGTTCTCACGCTTGTGCAGGCGACTCGACATCTGTCACCCGTTGTTTACATTTCTTGCTAGAGGCCTCTGAGGGAAACTGATTAAACGATAATTGAATGATGGCAATTGACAAGATATGCTCATCAAACAATTGCATCCGATGCCACGCGTTGAACAGTAGCCTACTGTAACCATTTAAAGCATAAATTTCTATAAAATTTGTCAATTTATTTAAGACTTGAGTTTATTAAGTATTCAGAGCCTAACCCAGAGCCTAAATTAATTTGACCTATTCACAGTTACAGAGGGGAATCATGTAGCCAGTCCTAGGTACCATTTAAGTATTGAAAATGTTTCATTGTAAAAAGAACACAACTACTGTTCAAATGGCTTTTTTGTTTCCAAAAGTAGCAAAATACACGAGAAACAAATGAACACACAACCACCTTTAATGAAACAATATTATATTTGTGCCTAGCTTATATGCATAGCAGGTTTGTTTTGTTGTTGTTTTTGTTGGGGTGTGGGGGGGGGGGGGGGGGGGGGTGTAGTTGTGGTTAATCCCACTAACTGTAGCATCGTTATTAATGTGCTTTTGTCTTCGTGAACGATCATGATAGATCATCTTTATATCTAACTATGAACGAGGAAACCTTTAGCACATCAAGCCGTTGTCAATTTTGTCCCTGAATGAGAGAAAGTGTATATTGAAACTTAGTTTTAAAACACTCTAAATTTTGACAAAATGTCAATACCAAGAAAAAAAACGTTATCTGTGCCTGTCTTCGCAATAAATTAAATCGATGTATGAAATGAACGCATCGTCATGCTGCTAAAGGAAAAAAAATAATTCAGTATTCATTCAATATACATGTACATATGTTTATTAGAAGAAAAAGACAGAAAGCGGATTTATAAATCATTAAACGGTACCCAGAAAACGGAGGACACGGAAAGATCTCCTTTTTTGCCCCTCTTTATTGTTACGATGGACACGTGCAGATAAAGGCGGTCCGTCACAAAGTGCCGTTAAAGCGCGCGCGGGATTTATCACGCGCCCAAGCCCCCAATTTATAAAAATGGGACTTCAAGGTGAAAGGGAGCCTGGGCGACAGGTGGAGCACAAGGAGGGATCCTGGGTACAGGTCACGCAAAGTTGAACCTCTTTAAAGTTGATCATTATTCTCTATATTCTCTAACAGTAAAAGGATGAGGGTTGGATAAAATGATTTTGATACAAGACGGAGAAGGCCTGACACTATTTTTATGAGGCAATAATATCAATAAGATAAGTAATTGCGCCCTTTTAAATAATAAACTAAAAATAAACAAAACCACTTGCGGCACGTGTTATATAAAAAGGGCGATTATAATAATTCTATTTTTTAAAATCTTTTTTTGTCTTAAGAACATATTCCACGTTTTACTAAAAACTGATGTGTATGGTTTTGGCACGCACAGCTTTGACTGAATCTAAATCCAGATACATGGGTCATTCAACGTGACTGAAAATAAATGTTATTGTATTTGTCTTATTAGACCTGCGCTAAGAGCTGTTAATTATGTGGTTTAATGCATTATTATATTAGCAACCACCAGCATTTGAGATAAATGCCCCACTTAGAGCTTGGCATATGTCTCACCAACGTGTAGATAGTTAAATAGACATGTGGGTCGCACTGGAAACAGAAGGATGTCACTCAGTCCCAGCCTGCTGACAGACGCCGGACACTTGCAGATTTAGCGAGGACTTCAGAATGAAGCGTGTCATACAAATTAAGCGTGATGGCAAATGGGATTCATCACAGGCATGTCATTTTTACGGTATCTCATCACGTGACACGGGTAGCGGTGATCTGTTGATGTCACGTGCTGCATGATTGAAATAATTCACCCGTGATTGGTGAAATGTGACATCCGGAGAAATGTGACATCCAGAAAAATTTGAAGTACATTCCATGTGTGACACTTCCCCGTTTTATGAAACAAAATGCACAACTAGATCCCTAGACTGGAGGGATCTTTTCACCCTTTATAGTTTATTTTCCAATAAAACCCTTCAGAACGTTACATACAATTCCATCTTAAATGTGTTTTCTATGAAAACACGGACAAGTGATTTACAGTTCAAACATTATTTGTATTAATATTAGTAGACAAACTAGTGAGGGATTGGGATTAGCCGGCATTTTTGCCGATACTGCGCAGCGACATTTCTATCATTACAGCACAGGGGCACTTATGAGGTGCCCAGGGACTGAACCCGGCCGGTCCATTATACTGACACCGACGAGTCAGGCGTAATGCTGTCCCCGTAGCCACAAACTAGAGACTTAATTAGATAACAAGGCAGTCAGAAATGTACATCAATGAGATGAAAATGTATTTTATGTACAATTGTATAGACCTGCTCCCACGTCAAACATAAATGAAACTTTACCTTGTTTAGAAGAACCTTGTAATTCGAGAGCCGCGCTTTTTTTGCCGTTATCTCCCTTTCGATTTTTTAAACAAGTCTACACCAGTTATGTCCCTTGGTTTTATTATTCAAAATTACATAGCCGATGATGCGTCATTTATTAAACCGATACACACGAACTTTAATGAAACATAGGAGACAACAACATTAACGTAAAATAATCAATGTCATTTATCAATTATTGTCTGATGCATGACAATTTACTATGTCATTGCTATCTTTGTCAAGTAAACTGAATGCCAATACAACTATTAATAATATTTCAACCTAGCAAGTATGGTATGTCTTAAAACCCAAAATAAAATCCAAATAATATTATTCCATGATAACAAATTGATGTTCCACTATCTAAGTTATTTAAGTGTGCAGTATGACGTCAATATCATTTGACCTTTTCCAGTGAGAAAAACAACAAGTGAGAACAAAAGGTTACCATCAATGGTTTTTGAATAGAAAACATATTATAAAACAAATGTATTTAATGAGTGTTCTTTTATAAGCAGAATGGCGGAACTTGGGATTTGATATTTGCCTAAAATACATCCATGTATTACTGTAATTATTCTGAATTCATCAAGGGTTGCTATTTAACTGTATTGTTGCTTTAATAGACAATATAGAAAACTTTCTTTAAAGACTAAAGCATGAACTGAACATTCCAAAAGACCCACACTTCAACTTTAGACTGCCAAAAGTCAATACTGACTACAAAAGACAGATGCAAGTCCTGAACATTGACAATTTAAACACAATTACACATGCACAATTTAGCACCTAAAGTAAAATAATAAAGTATCTGGTATATCAAGTCCATATACTGATAATTAAAGCATACTAATTATCTACATAAGACCTACATGATAGTCACTATGGCAACAGTGTACTGATAGATCTGAAACATTTACCAAAGCTTTAAGATGTACAACTGACTACCAGACAACGTGTATGTGAAATCTTTATTCTAAGCCCTTTTCCAAAGGTCTCAATAAAATTATATGAATCATACCACATTTACAAACTTGTAGCTGACAAATTTTGACCTCATGCATTAATTTCTGATAAACACCCATTTGTATTTTGTATGCTTCTGTGTATAAGCTTGCTATTTACATGCCATATGTGTATATGTATCATATTAAAAATATGATTTGGAATTAAAAAGGGCAACATGCAATAACCTTACACTTCAAAAGAACATTCAAATTAATCTATACAGAGAATAGTAAGAAATGGTCAAAAGAATGTGGTTAAATTCCAAAGAATCTTTAATAAAATTTACAACAATAAAAAACGTTTGACAAACTTCCTGCAGTGTTATCAGTGGGATCTGTGAAAGCATCTCTTCACACATTAGCAAGTGTAGCCCCAGGGATAACAAACATCTGAAGAATACTTCAAAGTATGTTATCAACTTTATCTAATTGTTTCATCCTTTCATCTTAAAGCACCCGGTTAGGTGTCAGCCATTTTGTCTCATTGATAGCAATCTAACAATCATCTCTTTTCAATTAAAACAATATCTAACTTAGTGATAATTGTGTCAAAAACATTTGGCATTTGATTAAGGCAAACAGACAGACAACTAACTCCTCAGCACAACAGTAACATTATTACCGTTACCATGCTAAATGCACATTTATAAGGCTTTGAAAAATAATACAGATTTAGATCAGCCAGCTTCTTGCTGAGAGAAGTCTGATCAGATTCTGCACTATTTGCTGCAGTCTCAAAAATAAGGCCCTTGGCCATATCATGAAGAGTTTGGACAATAACTAAAATGTGGTATGGGTTATAAACAAAGGTTAAGAGTTCAGATTCTATTTTCTTGTATGTATACATCTTATGGTAGGAACATTTTTTCACTCTGACAGCTCCATCTTCTACTTCTAAATTTATACCTTATCTCACACCTACCCCACCCACCCCACTTGAAAAAAAAGAAGCAAATACACAGTTGTGTAAGTTTTTGTATTTTTCATACATGCATAAAAGTAATAAATAAATGTACAAGTTAACAATGCAATTACAAACACTAAACTTATACAATAATTATACTATACAATTCAATTGTATACTATTTACATGATAGTGGAAATAACTTTACATTAAACAGCAATTGTCCATGTGTTTTAAACCACACAGTCATAATTTTCACATAACAAAGTTAAGTAACAAACTTTGTTACAGCAGAGAAATTAGATGAGCATTTAATTTCATTTCATCTGTGCAAGTTGGTTAGAATTAGTAAGTTTCCTCGAGGATATAATATAATATATACAATAGTTATTAGGTATATATCGGGACCTGACTGAATTGGATCCTCACTATTTTCCAAAGCCTAATAAATTCTGTCATGTTTGTCAGCTTAGTGTTAAAACCTCCATGCTTGTACTATCAGCAATGTACAGTCACTAAGGCAAACTTTTTAATTTTAAAATATGTTCTGTCATTTACAAAACGTAATTCTACTTCACTTCTAAATAAAAAAAATAAATTTACACAAAGTAGTGGTTATTTGACAAATCAGCATATAAATCAAATTATTATAAAATCATTTAAAACATCATTCAATTTTATAATTCTACCAAAACTCATCCAAATGACAATGCAACAAATTTAGCACATAATTCAATAAAACATGACATTTTAAATTATAAAAAAAACGAAGGTGTTTAGGATGTTACATATATTACTGGACCATGCACACAAATATGCACACAAATGAAAGTGAAAATCTTTCATCCAAAGTATCACACTTAACATACAATATATGATTTAGTAATTTATTATCATTATCTGGTTTTCACTTTTAATAATATGTCATTTTATGGAAATTGTGGAAGAAAAAAACAACTAAACTGAGATTCAAAATTTGAAGCCAAGCCAAGATTTACTCATTAAACAAAATAACTGGAACACTTAAACATAAGACAGTAGAAACATTCTATACAGACATGTACATCACTAGATATCAGATACCTCTAAATTATGACTCTTCACAATTGGCCAATTTTGGGGATTTCAGCTTTGGCATTGTAAAATAGTTCCATGTATAGATAAAGATATAATTATATTTTTTATTTTTACAAATAAAGTCACAAAAAATGTCTAATTCACACACAGGCACCACTGTTATTGTGTTGAATATTTTATTGTTAGCAATGTTTGAAAGGAGTCTGTGCTCACAATATTTTGAGCGCTGTCATGCAGACATGTCATTCAGTCTGGTGCTGACACACTGCTGTAGCGAGGCTGTATGAGGGAGCCAGAAATATTAAAGGGCTGAGGAGAATATTGGTTGTAATATAATCACTTTCTCCTATTTGTATGTTTGCCATTACTTTGTGGCAATAATAATTTTTTACTTGGTGGCAATAATACCGGTAATTTTTTACAAGTAATATTGATGGAAAAAGTACCAAACTACTTGTCTAGGTAAAATACCTTGTGCTAAAAAAAATTTTCAGTTATCACACAAAACTATTCCCACTATTCAAATCTCAACTCAACTGTGAAACGCATCACCCAGAAATTAAAGACCCTCTCTCACATTAACATACATTGCTGATAAGTAGATCTGCAGACATTTCATCTTTCCCTTAGTACCTTATCACCTGATCCCAGTCTACTTGATTTGAGAACACTTCCATATCTAGCCAGCGTTCATAATTCTGCTTAAACTCCTCACTGAGTTCATAATTCTGCCCTAGAACACTGAGAATACAGTTATCGACAGGTTTGAAATCTGGGTCAGTACCATTTGTACTGTAACGGCGGTTGTTGAAACGATCCACACATGCACGCAGAGCACATTCCTCTGCCTGGAAGTCCCATGGTCTGGCATCCATATCTACAAAGAGTAGTCATCAATTTAAAAGTTTTGTTTACTTACACGTTAACCCTGATCATGCTATATTTATGTATTACCACCATAAAAAAAAAACATTTTTTGCTACCAACTACATACAAAGGTCATCAGACATAATGCTAAGGAGTCTGCAGGATATGTGCAGATGATGGGCAGACAACTCCCAGAGTTTGCCCAAGCTTGATCATTCAACAGTTTTGTGCATGTTTACATTGCATTCAAAGCATAGTTTAAAAAAGACCATTCTCATTAACAGAATTACAAGCATTAAGATAAAGAGTTGCATTTAAGTTCCAACAATTAGATGCAGGGGAAGGGGTGTTAAATGTTTGCACTTTTAAGTCTAGTACATTTTTGTTTGTTTCAATGGAGATAGCTTACATAGATACTGACCAACCAATAGTGGTATTGCCTCTATGGTTGTGAACAAAAAGGCTATAGACTGTTGTGGGGTCCTGGAAAAGAGCTTCTGCTCAGACACATGATGGTCTTTGGACAAGACTACTTATGACTTATTGTCCCAGGTAGATATGACTTGAGTATCAGTTCTATCCAGTATGTGGACAGTAAGGAGGGATTTAAAGATGTTGAAAGAACTTGTTTTCCCAATTCGTTTTAAACTTATATGACAAGAACACTTACCATTCCCATATGCCCAGTCATCATTAAGACGATGCCTGACCTTCTGGTATATGGCTGACATTGTTTTCATGTTGGACTTGCGCCACTGGCGGCCCAGGTACTTGGTCTGCATCTTGAGTAGCTTCAGTATGTACAATTGCATCATGGCGTGGCGGACCTTTAGGGCACGCTTCAGGATGGGTGCAGACTTGAACACAACCAACATCTGCAGGGAGACAATAGAAGGGATTCAGATCAGATTAGGCAGAAGCATTTATAAAAATCTTTTCCCAGTCATTAATGTAGAGAAAAAAATAATGGGGAAGATGTGGTATCAGTGGTTCATAATAATAGACATATTTGTAAATTCTTTGTTTATATTCAAAGCACTGGCTACTTGCACTGCTTGAAATATAATAGGATGATTTTAAGGAGTAGCCTCACTACAGTATATGGCTGAGAAGTTCATGACAGTGGTCTTATGAGTGAGAAAAAATAAATAAGGATATGTTTATAACTTTGTGACCATCTTATCAGCAAAGATGCACTTTTGATTCTCGAAAGAGCAAATGTGATTTAATATTTTAGTATTGTATGATACCATAGAATCTCACCATGGTTCTAGAATGTTTCCACTTGGTTAGTTTGTTCAGAATTCTTAGGAGGTTGATACAAGAGAAGATGTTTCTCCAACAATATGGCTGGTTGTCTCCCTTTTCCTAAAAAAAAAAGATCACTGTTTTTATTTAATATTTTTATAACTATACTTTAAGATTAACAAGATTTTAATGCTTCTACAGTTATAACACAATGTTATTAAATAAAAATAATTGGTTGCACATGTCAAAATAGAAAGAATATATCTGAAAATATTCTCAATAGCATGAAGACAAATAATTCATTTAAATAAGTCATTAACACACATTAAATTATGTTTTCTTTATGTTTAACTTATTATTACAAATTATAAAATAATGTCTTTGTATATCACACTAAAGGTTTTGTTTCAAAAGCCTTATTTTAACATCTGAGAATGGCCAAGTACAATAAAAGCAATATTTAATTATAGCCATAATTGAGAATATTTGAAGAGGCTCTGGTAACACAAGACTATTTCAACAAAGAATTTTTCATGAATTATATTAATTAAATAAAAGAAAAGCAATGTTTGAAGACTGTGTGAACATGATTTAAAATAAGCTGACAATTTGTTTATTTGTGAATAGCAAACTGAAAAATAATTTGCATGTCACAATAACAATTATTAATTAACAATAATCAAAGTAAAAGTAAATGCAAAATTGTAACCACTTACCAGGGCATCAGCTGTAAGATCCTTGTCAGCTCCTATTACACATGCTGGAAAATCCAGCACTGGTATACTGAAATACATAACAGGTGTTTCTTTAACAGGTTGATACCAGTATACCATAGTTTAGCAAGTACATTGCAGATCTGGAATCTAATGATAGCTTGTTTGCCCTGGGCATGTAGTTTTCATGCAAATAAAATGAACAAGATGTTAGTCCAGACAAAAAAGTTTTCCTTTAATGGCACTGGTAAAAAATGTCTGATAATGAACTTCCCCCCAAAAAAGGAAGCTTTGATCAATATATTGAAGAAGCATCACTTGAATCAACAAAAACTTCTCCAATGCCAGTACTGCCCCACCCGGGACTTGACACCACATGGAGAGGGCTGAGGAGTTACAAGTCAGCTACTCTAACCCCTCGGCCACTGGCACTTCTCACACTTAACGTGCAATGTACCTGTGATGCTGATCAGACGTTGGCAGTGTTGATATAACATAAATGATAAATGTTAGGTAAACTTAGCCATTATAATCTATTGAATCCAGGCAGATTAACAGGCATAGTCATAATTTTTCAATGAAAATCATGACTTAAAAAAAAAGAAAATTGAAACAAGACATCTTAACAGTGAAGGACTTATAACATCATCAAACTAGGGATTTTTTGGGGGTCAAATCTAAAATGGATGCAGTCTTACCTATTTTTGGCAGTGACATAAGCAACTATATTCTGGTTGAAGAACTTTAGGACAAGCGGGATACAGTTGGCAAACACTAGGTGCTGGGACATGAACTCAAACTGAAAGAAATAAAACCAACTGTTGCTGCACAGCCTGGCAAAAAGGTATGTCAAAATGTAGATTTTGGGATGTGATGAGACATTTTATTTTGTAAAATGTAGTTACAATTGGCTTTTTGCATACCGGTAATTATTTCTCAAATGTTTAACAAGCCAGGTAACCACCAACTTTGTGGTTTACAGGACAGAATACAACAACAGCAAGAAAAACAAACAGTGGTCCAGATGAACATTAGAATCCCTCATCCATGATCCTTGATTTCCACTCACAAGTCAAAATTTTATACTGATGGATCAACGGAAGACTATTCTCCCTAGGTTTTTTATGATCAACAGAACATATAAATCTTTTCTTTTCATTTTTCTACTAGTAAACTGAAAGAAAATTTTTTGACCTTGCATTATAATAAAACAATGTTTTCTTGTATTTATATACAGAGATTGTATTTCTATACAGAGTTAAATTGATTGTTAAATAAATGCATTTTATTGTAATGTTTTGTAGATAGAATTGTTCTGCCACTGACCTGGAGTATTCTTCCAGTGACCAAATTATTGCTGGCACTTATTATCATCTCAACATATTGATGCAATTTTTGTTTTGATCAATAAATCATACACTCACAGGTTGTTGTCGATATTTAGGTCCTATTTGTAGAGGAAGACCTCAGACTATAAAAGCTGGGTAGAACCATGAAGGCATTGCAAGTCAGAAAGCTGGAGCAGGCTGATCTGGATCTATACTTAGCCCCATCAATTTATGCTCAAAAGGTTAAGAATACATACATGTACATGATTATTACTAGGTTACTATGTCTATAAGGTAAAGTTATTCCCTTGCCTGGTAGATGTGGTTTAGTTTGAAATGTTTCAGCATGAGAATAACGAGTCCAGATATGGCCTTCACGATGATCTCCTTGTGACGGTTCACATCAATTCCTAGCTTCATCGACTGAAACACTGTCGTGCTGTTTCAAGTACAGAAAGGGTGAGCTATAAACATATCTTCCAAATCAAACAGAAACAAACCACACTTTTAGAAATACAAGCTGTCACAAGATAACACTGGACTTTTCAAGCAATTGATATTATGATGTTAGATTGACAGTACTTGCATGAAAATTTTTATAACCAGAATGTATGTGCACCAAAAGTCGACCAGGGCTATACTGGGTATTTCTTAAAAAGTCCAACCTGGAGCTTTTAAACTTGATTATATTATGATCAATTTATCATTATACAGGATCACTTGGAAAATATGTCAAGTTTCATTCTTAACTATCCATTGGCTAGTGAGATACAAGTTTGACACGTTTTGCACATAAAAGCTCGACCTGAGCATTACTGAGACTCCCACACACAGGTGACTGAAAAAGCTGTCATTATTCAGAGAAAAAGTCAACCTTATAATGTACAACATAATTTTTTTACAATTTATATATATCAAACAAGAGAATACTAACTACTAGATATCAGCAATGAATAATGAAAGCTTCATTCTAGAAATAAAACCAACAATATCATATGCCAATTGGGAATATTGCCAAAGAACAGGGGCAAAAGTAATTCAAATAGAAAAAAAAATAATTGATCACCATATATACATATCTTATAAAAAACATTGTTTTAGTCAAAGTCAATAAATTCTACAACTAAAACTATGGACTGAAATGTTTATGAATTATTTCCTCAACTGTGAGTATGTGCCTGAACGCGCACTCTACTTGCAATTCTTTTCATCTAATGCCTTTTAAATTTAATTTTTTATTTGTCAAAAACACAAAGGAACATTCATAAAGGAACTATGTGAAGGTACTTGTATTTAACCAACTACTCAAAAATGTAAACACAATGTAGAAGTAGTTTTACTTTTAGATCAAAAAGAGTGCATGTCATACAACTATTACTATAAAATGTAAAAGTTCAACTTTTAGAAAAGTTTGTTGATAAAAGAATATTCGTAAAAAACATTACAATAAAGTCACTTTAACTCTTTACCAGTTAAAGAAAATAGAAAATAATCATGCTAGGAAAGGAGATGTAATGTGTTTATCAGTATAGTTAGTTGTCTTTTGCATAAAAGTGTAAGCAAAACAACAATTTAGTTTGGGATAATGACAAATGTAACAGGTAATTTCTTAGTTCAGAAAAAATGAGCAATACTGACAATACACACAAAATTACACATAAATGATAAGGACTTGGCTATATATAGTTTCCATGTGATGTCACGGCACTGATAAGACAGTTTAATGCTGCCATCTTTGTGGGCAGAAGCTAATGCAGGCCGAAATCGGGAAATATATGCTGTATTAAACTCACTACTGTGTTTTTATTTTTTAGTCTATTTTACTGAATTTTATATCAAATTTAATAGCTTTTATACAGTATTTTGAATATCAAAACTATATTTTGATAGTTTAAAAGGTTAAAGAAATACAGCATAAAATGATACACTGTTCATTTTGTTTTAAATATGAGCCAATAGTTATATTTATTTCTGTGTATTAATTCTGTGTGCATTTATCAATTCTAAAAATATTTTATTCTAAAAATATGAATTTCAAGAGCTTTCCAATGGTGTATAGCTTTTAATTTTCAGACCACTAATGAAGAAAGTAAAAGAAAATAAAAATTTACCCTTCTATACTATTCATATGAAAATCCCTTGAAGTTACCAGTGTTGCCAAGATAAGGTATTTTCACTGATGTGGAAACTATCTATACTGCTACTTACGGCATCTCTTCTGGGAGGAGATCAGCAAGGATGTTGATTGAGTCCGTCTTTGTCTTTGATGTGGGAGCTGCAGCCAGAAGAATCTTCAACAGTGCAATCTAGGAGTAAAAGTCAACCATAAAATGTCACCTTCAACAGTGCAATCTAGGAGTAAAAGTCAACCAAAAAATGTCACAGTTGGTAACTTCTTTAACTATGACAGAGAGAAACAAGAATTACTATGATGACAGAAGATATACAGTTTAAGAAGTAAAAAATCAAAACATTATATTCCAAACATAAAATGTGTGCACATTCATTTACTTAACTGATAATAAACCTCATATACATAAATGTATTACCGGTAATGATATACATGCAGAATTATGTATATTTATATATACTTATCAAAGCTTTATGTCATAAAATCACATTTCAACCTCAAGTAGTAGTTCATTGAAATCAATGGGGTAAATTTATTTCTGTTTCAAACAAAATGTTAAAAATTATACCAACTCCAAATATGAAAATGTGACAAACCATATAGTGTGGTAGGTTAGGCAGAATGGCTTGGAACAATATTTCTGCGGGTGTATTAGGTACGTCTGTCTCTGGCTGGGATAGAGGATTCTTGGCAATCTCCTCCTCTCTTTTCACCTGAACCTCTGACAGAGACACATACAGATGCTGCAAAAAAGCAACATCATACATGTAGTAACCCATTATGTCTCATTATTATGGACCAAATTGTGACCTTTTTTGTTACATCACACAATTATGGTCAGATTGGTCAAGTCCAGATACATATTGGTGGAGGAAGACCCAAGAGGTATCTCTAGGTATAATAACAGGCATCCCCCCAATTAGCAGGAAAACCTTGTCACCTGAAATTTCTTGGCCTAAACAGTGAGAGTTACAGAGGCAGAGGAGTTACGAGTCGGTGACTCTACCATAACGGCAACTCTACCACTACGCCACGGGTGCACCCTGCCATCTTGTAGTGTTAAACTATTATTATACTGAACTTGTTTATAACAATACTAACTCTTAAGTGAACTGACCATTTATTCATGAGTTGACAACAGCTATTGGAAAAGACAAAGACGCTGGGAGCTTTCTGCTTTGGATCTACCTGCTGCACTCCACCAATATGAAGGTTTCCTTTCCATGTAGTATTTATGAAATAACTAAGATTGTTGAATTTGAAACAAACAAATAGAGCAGACTTGCAGTTAAACCACCATATCCAGACATGCTGGAGTATACACACCTGTTTGAGAACCTTGACACCTTCATGGATAGGTTGAGGAAGTCCGGCCAGAGAGTTGCGGTCATTCTTCACCTGAAAACCAACAAACTTGGCCCGGGTGTGTTCCAGGAACTGTTCCAGGTCTTTGGTCCTGTGGTGAAAGATGAGAATAATAAAGTAGTTCATTTATTTATATCTACTGAAAACCTGATAGAACCTTTAACACAACCCAAATCAGGTGGGAGACCTTGTGTATAATTTTTTTGAATTACCAGTATCTCGATTGCGATTCAACCTATATGTTTATATATGACAATGGCAAAGCCCTCCACACAGTTAATCCATTATTGACCTCTCAAGGAGATTTACAAGCATGGTACTGTTAAAAAAATAATTTGTTAATGAAAGAATGGTAAAATGCAAATTATACTTTTGCACATAACCCTGTATTGTACTCACCTGACTTTGGGTTTCCAAGGCAAAGTTTTCTGTGGAGCAACATGGGGTGTAGATGGTCGAGGTGGTGTTGGTGGTAGTTCATCATCACTGCCTGACTTTGTGTCAAGCTCATTAAGAATGTCTCCATCTCCATTATCAGGTCCATTGTCAAAGGGTTCCTCTAGACTGGTCTGTTTCATTAAACTCTTTAATTAAGGGTTGCCATGACACCCGGTGAAGGTCAAGGGTAAAGGCCATTGTTAGGTCATGGCCATTGTGAGTAGGAGAAGTAGGCAGCAGAAAAAAAAGTTAGAAGGCAAGCATGTTAGTAAACAAGTTCAGATAACAAGTCCCTCTGGCAATTTAGAGAACAGATTGTTTATAATGTTAGACATGTTAGTAAAGGTTTCTAGCTAAAATATTATGGTCTATTTAAAAAGAATAATTGATAGTCTTTTAATGTTATGTTTAGGTATATTAAAGAACAAACTTAGTCTTAAATAAAAGTTTTAAACATTTGTATAGGAACAGGTAAGTTTATTTCTTTGTAAGACAGATTAAGAAAAACTGAATAACTCTTTTATAAATTAAACTGATTTTGATAAAACATGTAACTTTCCTTTTACACATTGTAATACTAAATAAACTAATATACATCTAATGCTTTCAAATCAGTGTTTAAAGATCCTCTCATACAGTTTAAATTCATTTTCCAAATTTTATAAACTAAGGACAAACTTACAAAACTGTCCTGAAGATTGAAGTTTTTATTTGCATTAATTGGTTTTTGCCTACAATATGATAATCTGTAAGGTAGGACCTTTAATCGGTCTCTTGTTTAATCTAAACAGCAAATAGGACAGATTGCAGTTCAAATGCACAAACCATTCTTAAAAAACAGGTACACAAGTGACACAGACAAAAATCAAAATGCATGTTTGCAATCATGCTAAATTAAGAGATTGTATCTGACAGTCTGGACCAGATTTTTTCTCAAACAATCATATGCATCATTTTTACCAAAAAAGATCTTGTGAAATGCTGTTTATTGATGTCCTGCACCTGTGTGAAAAGTGAAGCATAACACCCTCATCATCATTACCAACATGTACTTTTTAAGTGAATGGCGCTGCACAGTTAACTATTTTTAAATTAAGAAAACCACATAACCTCTGACTTTTAAGATCACATAATATTATCATCTGAGTCATCTACTCTGACATTGATTTCTACTTTTTGCAGCTATTATCATTATACTTATTTACAGATTTAGAGACAAGTTCATGGCAATATTTCCAGGATTTGTACTGCCTAACAATCAAGGTTGTATTTAAAAACATTCTCATCTGGAATAAAGCACAAGATTATGTAAAAATTAAGTCCAAATTACCCCAAACAGGGATAAGGTTTTGTTTTTAATACAGGCAAACTGTCAGATAGCACCTTTAAGGTGACTGCCAATAAATATTACAACCATGTAAAAAATTCCAATGTTGGTACAAATGTGAGTACAATCCATGATTTTTGGTAAAGAATGGTTTGTGAATAAAAGAGTGAGAGGGAATGGTAAGAAGGTATTATAGGGTGGTATAGTACTAGCTTTATATTGGCCCTCAAGGCTTGCATTTACCTGCCCCAACAGTCAAGCTTTCTAGGTCATCAATGGATGGTACATTGGTTGTTTTACATAGCATTTGTTAATAACAACTATTAGAGCAGGATTTTTAATGTATTAATATGTAATATGATTAATTGAATATGTAAATCAAACATACTAATCACAATATAAATGATGTTTTAATATTTACAATTAAGACTTCATTGTTTTATTACTGAACATATTTTGTATTGTTAAAAGCTTTTGCTGTTGTTAATCCTTTCACAATGCTCATCACAAAAGGGATTATGGGTAGCATGCTTGCATGGATAACAATAGGAACATGTACTTAAGGGCATTCAACTATTGAGTAGCTATATTACATCTACAGTAAATGTCTATAGAGCAATACACAAATACTATATTCAAATAACAACATTTTTGAGGGCTAGAACTTTTACTAACCCCAAACAGATGCTTAAAGAACAGTATCAAAATGTACAAGGGTTCAATAGCAAAAGAAACATTTTAAATGCTTGAATTGCTGGAAAGTATGCCATCGTACCTATATGTACATGTTACAGAATTGTGGAACATAAACAGAATGAACATTCAAAATATGAATAGGAAAATAAATCAAAATTTAAACTAAACTAAAAGAAATTCATGATAAATTTACTTATAGACACCTTGTACAAAGACAATTTATGATAAATTTACTTATAGACACCTGGTACAAAGATAAACTGAATTGTAGTCAAACTTATAGCAACTCATTAGTTATTTATCTTTATTTAAATAGTCATTTTAGAAGGGAGGTTACATAAATCTATTCTTTACATGTTGAGAGGATAAAAGTGAGCAGAAGTTCAATCTGTTGTTATTTGACACAATAAGGTTGTCACTAAAATTTTGAAATTACGCTTAACTGTGAATCTTTATATTTTGTTTCAATAATAATAAAATGATCACTTTAAAAAAATGCAAATTAACAAACTAAAACTACTGCTTTAAAGAATTGCTTGATACAAGCATTGTGTACAAATGAATTTACTGATAGTTTTGTATGACAAACTTTAATGATATATATCATGTATCAATGCAATATGAACAAATAATCAACTACCATTTTTAAAGGAGACAAGTTGACCCAATTATTTAATTCTGAAGGCTGGATATCAAATCAATACATATTGGGATTCTAAACAAAAGAAAAGTACTCTTACAGTCTAATACTATAGTCTGTGCTTGTATAATGTAAAGCTTTTTGTGTAATTGCTTATGTATGTTGGTTTATTTATAAGCTTACAAAAGAGAAGCCAAGAAGTTCACTGTTGTATAATATTGTGTAGAAGGATAAAGGTTAAACCCAGCACTAGCAGTATGGGAGAAACATAAAGTTTACCTTAAAGTCATTCAAAGACAGAAACTAAACAGACAATAAAAATAAACAGGTGAATATATTGGTTTGTAAATAAAATCAGAAATAAATCAGAAAACCATATAAATAAAAATATTTATCAAACTGGGAATGAATAACAAGTTGTCTATTAAGTTCTTCATAAAACAGATATTTATTTCTTAAAGGAATAGTTATTTTGAAAATGCTATTTATTTTGTCACCTAATTAAGACAATGATGATAAGTAGTCTTTGGTTTGAGAAGGGGTAAAGTGACTGACAACCTAAAGACAGTTTCTGCTATTGGTAGATGAAGAGACCAAGGGCCTGTCTGGTTAAAATTACTGCACATCCCTTGCTAGGGATTTTTCAGTAAATTGAAAAAAAGTCATATCCTGGGCATTTGGAATTTAAAAAAACAAGAACAGTGATTTGGATTAAAAATATCATTCTTAATATTTACACATGTCTATGCATGAAAAGTAAAATCTGATACAGATTTTGGTACAACAATCCTGTTTTTGGAATAAGATTAGAACTCTAAAATATTATTTTGTTATCATTGTTTTTTCAGTAAGAAATAGAAGGGTAGTGGGTGAGTTAACTTTTTCATGTTTGGATTATAACCCAATAAAGACCAACAAAGTGCCCCTTTCCAAACCTGCAGAATAGATGAAAAGCTTCCTCACAAGATTACCTTACTGTTATGTAATGTACCTTAATTATAGACATGCAAATATATGTTTCTGTTTTCTTTTAACAGAATTATAACCGTAAAAAATATAATAGAATGTTCTTTATTATTAACAAGACATAATTTTATATTTCTGTAAAATATACATAACTTAATGTATAAGTAAGCAAAACGTTTCTGAGGCTATAGCTTTAACCTGACATTATTCAAACAAATGTTTGATATTTTATATCTGATTTGAACAACTGCATTAAAGGCAGTTTAAAATTAACATGCTTCTTATTATAAGTTGTATTGGCCCAAATAAATGTCAATGATGTAATTAAACAATCAGAGAGGGAGGGCCCTTTTGTAATTGAATCTGGATACTTGCATAAGAAAAGAACTATTCCAAGAATGGACAACCATGAGAGGTTATGAATGTGCAAAATGCAGGTGCAAGTTAAATCATGCATCAAATATTAAAATACATTCCAGGGATTATTAATTATGCAATTTATTCATATGCAAATACTACTCTGTCATGCAGTTGAAAAATATTTAAATAAATAAATACATTGATAACAAAATATAGTTTCACAATTTTCAGGTTGATATTGTTTCTTTTATTAAAAAAACATATGAGAGATTCTGCTAATTAAGTAATAAAAATATTAGTTTTTTATTGTGCAACTTAGTAAATTATTATTAAAAATTATTCTTAATACCTTTTGGTCAATAATCTGAAATGAATGTAACATTTGAACAAAATATAACACATGCATTTAAAGACTGATGAAATTACTGTGTGTATCTAAGTTACTTAAACATATAGAATACCGGTAGGAGGAAATGCTTATAAACATAAAACTGGTACAAGAGTAAAACATAAAATGAAACAAATTCAAAAATAGTTTTTTTGAAATTTATCGCTAAGCCCATAGACTGGCATTTTTGGTGTTGCATGATTGAAGTCATATCCTGAAAACTGCTTCGCTATCAGGATCTGACAACGAGTCAATAAAACCTTCCCAACCAATCAGATTGTCGCCTACAAAGTCGCAAAAGTAAATGATGATCCAAAGCATTCCAAATGTATCAACTTAATGACTGCGCCCTTTAAAAAAAATAATGTAAACATGGACACTCCGCGCAAGACTTTTGTCACTGAAGACATGAAGGTGCGTTGTATGCTGTATCCCATTTATTTCAACATTAGTAACATCTTCAGGTTGAAAGTTAACTAACAAGCAGTTGCAGAACAAACATTTTGCTACTCTTACCGAAAGCATTATGAATTACACTCTCCAACTGGTTATCATAAAAAAGTTATCGGGGAAAATCATTTTTGTTATAGACGGTATTTTTGGGCCGTCATCAGATCTTACATTTTGTAAGATCTGACTTTAGTGAGATTGACAGAATGAAATTTTAATGCTATGGTAGTCAGGTTAATAGTTTATTTTATGTCATCAAAGTTATGTGACTTACCATTGGTGAAGAATTCTGTAATCACTTCAACCAGTAAGATAAGGTCTTTAACATTTTCTTTACTGCTAGTGAATAAAAACATCCCCCCCACCCCACCCCAGCACCTAGTGACCTACTTTTTGATCCCACATGATCCAGTTACAAAGTAAATTTTATGCAGGCAATCATTCTGACCAAGTTTCATCAAGACTGGGCCATAAATGTGGCCTCTAGTGTGTTCACAAGTTTTTTTTCTAAAATTTGACCTAGTGACCTAGTTTATTACCTTATGTGAACCAGTTATGAACTCATCCAAAATTCCTTACAAACGTTTTGATCTAATTTGATGAGGATTGGATAAAAACTATAGCCTCTAGCAGGTTCACAAGCAAATTGTTGGGGTATCAGAAAAGCTCACCTTGAGCACGTACCGTTCACATGAGCTAAAAACTAATTTAATTTCCACAACAGTGCTGTACTGTTCAGGCTAAATTAACAAAGCAGGTTAAGAAAAAAATATTCTAAATTAAGATATGGTATATGGTTGAATTAGACTTTACTCATTTTAAGCTGTAATAGGCAAGTTATTTTCATGTGGAAATTTATAAACAATTTACAATATTGTTATAAAGACACAAATATTTTACAGGAGAGGACCTTTAAATGTTAAGTGTTACAAACGTAAATTATGCCATTGGGCAAGTAAGTTGTTTTTATTTTTAACTGCAGTCAAGAAGTTAACAGATTCAATACATAAACAACAAAAAAGTGAGACAATAACAGTATTTACAATGAAGCAATATCAACCTGCCTTATACATTAACATCAAAGCTGGAACCACATTTTTAACGGGGAATTTGTGTTTGTGTGGCTGGCAGGAAAAGGGTATTCACAGGTACAACTTATAAGGGTAGATATGGTACCTCTTTTATGGTCTCTTACCTTCCTTGCCCCTCTGAGGCCCCTGCGGGGGATCTGCTGCTCAATAAGATCTGCAGCAGAAGCGGGTGGCGAGGATGCACGCATGTTGCGACAGATCTCGCTAGGATCCTCGGCCAAACGTGGAAGTCCTGCCTCCTCTCTCTGTTTGTTTTTCAAGTCCTGTAACTGGTCCAGGCCTCCAAGTGATACCTGCCAGAATGGGAACAGATTGGCTATATAATTACCTTTATTACTAGCTTTGCTTTTTTAATCGACTGCTGCAGCACAATTATAGTCATTATAGAAAATTCCAGCAGGAACTGGTGGAGAAATAATTTAGATAAATGTCGTGCTCAGACTACTGCGACCTCCTGACATTGAAGTTTTGGAGAAAAAAAAACAGGCACAATAGAGTAACAGCAGTATCTGCTTACATTATCAGTTGTTGTTGTTGAAGACAGCAAAAAGTTTTTTAGTGAGTACATACTGATATTTTTTGTAAATGATAACACAAGCATTTGTCTGTAGAGAACATTGCAAGCTTACTGGATATTATTTTTAAGGTGAATAAAAAAAAGAAAACAACTTTGAGGACCTGAAATTCACAATAAAAAAAAAAGTTGGGCCAGTTGAAATTATCAGGCCATAGTGAGCTATGATAGGTTAACTTACAACAACAGGCTTTTATTTATTCCCTTACCAGGACTACTTTCCAGAGGAGCAGCAAGGATTTCTTCATTGGGAAATGTGGGGCTGCACCTGTGCAGAATTTAGTCACCATACCAAACAGGGTGACAGGTAACAGCTCCTGACCAAAGGTGGGCTCAACTAGAAAAAAATAACCTCATTACAGGTATATCTCATTATTCTTTACTAATCCTGTTGATGTTAGAACTCACACGCAACCCACATCAAGAATTTTTTTAATGAGAATTAGCCAAACCTGGCTGATATGATTTATAAAATTTAGAAACTATCTAGCTTTGTATATTACAACCTTCTATATTAATTTCATAACAAATCTCTGTGTGAAAATAACTAGTACTTACTCATTCACTAAAAAAGTTTTGAGCTGAAATAAAAAATTGATCTTAGAATTTTAAGTGGATTGTAAACAAAAATAAACTTGACCAGTATTCTGTATCATACACTTGTATTTCAAGTATTATATTCAATCTGTCAAGTCTTAAAAAATTGAGAGGAACCAAATATCCACAGGCAGGCAGTAGCAACTCTATGTAACCCTGAACTCTTTAAATTCAGACACAGGACTGAAATGCCTTGCTTAGTAATGAATAGACCTGTCATTATACGCCTGAAGCATACCACGATATACTGCAATACACAGATCGTATTGCTATACGTACCACAATATATTGCCACAATTGATCAAACTACTATAAGGAGCTTTTCACCCAATTATAATGAGCAGAATGAACAAGAAATGTCTGAGTATAATATGGTATAGCTTTTATAAGCTTTGTAACAGGTAAACACAGAGACAGTATGGCTTGAAATCAAACAACAAATTAACTGCAAAATTCATGACAGTGTAGTGTGATGCATCCAGTGAATTTGGCTGATGAGGATTCACAAATGTATTTACATTGATTGTACCTCCACTTTATGGTTACAAGTTCATCAAAGTGCGACACCATCAACATTTTTCTTTGTCAATGTGGTCACCTTTACCCAGAAGTGACCACATACATATCCCCTTTTGTAGTTTAATTTGGCATTCTTTCGAATAATCAATCGGCTCAACCATAGCTTTTGTTTACAATTTGCTAGAGTCAAGTTTGATTAAAATTCTACAACAACTTATAAAAATGTGACTATCTGCATAAATTTTATGTCCAATTAGATTCATTTTTCTATGCAGCATTCATTTTTCTTAAATCCAGAAATCAAGTTGTAAAATTAAAAGTAAAATACCTAGTTTACAACTGATATAGTGATAAATACTGCAAAAGCAAACCGATTATGCTGCATTTCCAGAGCGGTTTAGAATGAACTCCCCAGACACATATTTGACTTCCGACTACATATTCAGTCAGTTATCTGTGAACGCTTTTCATCAATATGACTTTGGATGCAGAAAATGGTGGCAGCAACAAAATTTTACAAAATACTTAAAAAAACCTATTGTATGTTCATTGTGTATGGCGGTACCATATTGACTTTACTCAGTATCACAGTATACTGGTATACAGCGACAGCCCAAGTAATATTTCCTTGTTAAGGAAGATTTGCTTCAACATACCTAATTCTTCTGCAAAGGATTTCCTGTTCTTTATTTGTTCCTCTGTCTCGTGTGGGCACATACATCTCATTGTCTCCACCATGGTATACAGCACGCTCAGGATCAACCTATAATCATATCAATAACGACAATAACATTAAGAAAAATATACATTTGAATTCATGGTGTAACAAGAAATGTCATTGGAAGTGACATATGCCCCCAAAGTTGTAATGACCTTAAATACAACCTTGAATGTCCTTGACCTTGAGAGTTGCACTTGTAAATGTAATGTTCAACACACCTTCAAATGTACGTCTGTAACATGGTGAAATATGTTTGAGGTACTATAAATATTAGAAACACTATAGCTACGATATGAAAAAAGGACAGACACACGTACAAACAAATGGACAGACTACTTTAAAAGAGCAGATAAAGTGAGTTCTTCTATAGCCAAAGAATCATGTATTAATGAAATGCTACTACAGCACACCATTTATAAAAATCCTGATGCTCTAACAGCAAAAATAGGACAACCCTATTTAGTAGGGGTATAATGATATGCTACCCTCACAATATGATATACACCACACTACTGAGCAGTAGTGGATAATTACTTGCGTACACAGTGGATCAAAATTATACACAACAATAAAAACACAGTTAATGTAAAGTGGCTACCAGAGGAAATAACTATAGAAGATGTACAATTGGCCACTTGTAAATTAAGTGTAGCAAACATTATACTTTTCCTGGTGTAAACTAATAATCCACCACTGAATAAACAATGATTCGAAGTGAACTTAGGTCAACAATGTAGCATTTTTACCTAGCCAAATCAGAAGGTTTGTACCGCATTTCTCGAGAAGTGAACCGAACCATGAATAGAGAAATGCAGTATACCATCGTATGTATATTGTTACACAACTACTATTTAGCAAAAAAACAAACTTAGTGAAGCTTTGACATTACTGTTTTTGAAAATCAACTTTGTTTTGGACATGAGCCAAAAAACTTCCTATACAACTTTCAACAACACATTATATTCAACAATTCACTGCCTTCTCACAATCAACAATACACTACCTTGTCATATTCAACAACACACTGCCTTCTCATATTCAACATTACACTGCCTTCTCAGTCAACAATATACTTACTGTCTTCTCATATTCAACTATACACACATTCTCGCATTAAACAATAAACATCCTTCTCACATGCAACAACACACTGCCTCCTCATATTCAACAATTTGCTGCCTCCCCACATTGAACAATACACTGTCTTCTCACATTCAACAATACAATACCTTCTAACATTCTTTAAGACCTGCATTCTCACAGTCAACAATACATTGCTTTCTCACAACAACATCTACCAAGAAGACAACTTTATAACCTGCCTAAAAGCCAGAGGTAATACATGCTGATTAAAACTCCATGTTTACTTACCTGAGATCTACACTGTCTACGATAGATACAGAGGGTTTTCTGACAGCTGCTGAGATGACATCTTGATTTCTGAAGAAAAAAAAAATCATAATAAGCAATGCTCATTAAGTTGTAACAAAACAGACAATATTTTATTAGTGCTGTTGCTTATTAAAGTAAAGAATCTTGTCAGATCCTTTTTACCTTTGACAACATGAGGTAGGCCTATGAAACAAAGAGCTGTATGCAAACAGTGTCCTCCACTTTTCTCAATGAATAGTATAATGACAATTTTAAAAAAGGTGGCATTACTATGCCAACAGTAATTTTAGAGTAACCTGTCCTTTTTAAAAAGGTTCCCATTTTAGGTCAAAAAGGTTAACCAATGCCAACACCAATAGGAGGTTCATGAAAATAGCTCCACTATGACCATTACAATATGACTATGTCAATGCTTTTACTTTTTTAAATGAACTTTTTTTAAAATAACAATCAATAGTCACAAAAGTGTTTTTTAATGTTTTAAATTATTCAATGGATAAATTGCTAGTAATCTTGTAGTGAAGAGATTCACTGATGAATACCAAGGAATCCAAATACCAGCTCCAAGGATGGAAGTAAAACACAGAGCTCTAGATAAGGATAGTATAGTCGTAAATATGATTTTTTCAATATTAAAAACGAATTAACTTTTCAATTAGTCTTATAAAAACGAATTTTAAAAAAGCATTAACGAAATTTTACAATCAGACTTAGTCATATTTATTCTTCTCCCTATTTATATATAAAGCAATCATTATCTAGGGGAGATAACCAGTATGCATAACTAAACTTTGTCTAGTAACCTGCCTACTATGATGTAGTTTATACATTGATAACAAAGTCATAAATGCGATATTCCAAATGAACTGAAAACCCATCTATATCCGTTTACATCAAAACATCATGACTTCCCGTGGTCGTGGAAGACCCAAAAAGAAAATTATTACAGTGCAAACGAATACACTTGTGCGTAATATCATGACTGAACAAACCGAATTGGTGGAAAAAGAAATTGTGAAGCATATATTAGATGATTTGCTGTCAACAGCAACTACCAGTAAACCAAAAGTCCAACACGATGGACAAAAGGTTAATATGAAATGCAGTAACTTTTTTAAAGGATCGCAAACTTTACAAAGTGGGTGGAGTTTGTAAGAAAAGTATTACCTTTGTCATTAATTAAGTGTCACTGACAAATTTTACAGGCAATGTTTAATATCAAGGTAAAATAATTTTTTTTCTTTTTAGTTTTTTAACACAGGGTACCCCATTGACCTGAAATCCACACTATCAAGTTTGCTCCCCCTTAAAAGAAAAATGTTAAAAAATATAAAATATGATATATTCAATGTATTGATACAATGAAAGTTAATGCTGTGTTATTTTAATCTGTACATCTGTTGAAATACAATTTGATCACCACCTACAGTACAGTAACAGCTTGGCTAATTTTTAACACTTTTTGTTAGTTGAAGATTCAGTATAAAACCTTCGATGAATGGAAGTTGAAATTTCCTTGGCTGATTATCGAGAAGATAGAGGACACTCTGCGACTTAATTGTGACTTGTGTCGACGGGCAGCCAAGCCATGCAAACTTAATACCATCTGGGCATATGAAGGTCAGTAAAACTGAAATTCTTTCATACATTGGCTTGGTTTATATTTTCATGAAAAATACTTAAAACATATATAAGAATAAATAGCAGAGCTGAGTGTTCTATTGATCTTCTACTAATAACTGGGACCCGGACCTGGTAGCGCAATCGGAAGAGCGTCGGCTTCAGGTACGGGAGGCCCCGGGTTCAATCCCGGGCCGGGACATACCAAAGTCGTTAAAAATGGTAGTGGTATAGGTCCTTTGCTAATGCTCAAGCAAATATAAGGGTAGTTCCACAACTGGTTGGCCCGGAGTCAGGATAATGTGACTTGGTGTGGTATCATGCCAGGTGTTCACGGCATTCTATACACAGTGAAGGCAGCACTATATCTGCTCCAAGTAGACACGGTCTTCAGATAACTGAAATACTGTTGGTGGGACGATAAACCCAATAAACAAACAAACAAACTAATTACTGGGACAGGCATAAAAATTTATGAAAGAAGTGAACAAGCTATATTCCTGAACTTGTAGATCTACATCTGATGCTGGATTGATCTTTAAACCAAAGGCTAATTAATTGCTATGGCTAATTGCTGAAAATTTTCACTCAATACACATTGCAAAAAATGCACTTATTTGAAAGTTTTCTTCCTTTTTTTATTTTATTATGATTTATCTTGATTTCATATTATTATTATTAAATGAAACTAAAATGAAAACTTATAAAAAAACAAACTTTAATGTGCTGAAAAAAACAAACAGGCCAACACAGAATTGTCTGATGATGGTGAGGTTCCAGGTCCATTTCCCTTCATCACAAATGATGACAAGATACTATTCAACACAGTGTATACAGTGGCAAAGGAGGAGATACCATCAGAGAAAGTAAACTCATTGTTAAAATGCAAAGGAGTAATGGCATGGATGTAAAATACTAAAATCTGAGTTGGGATACAATTGATGGCATTCAAAAATCCAAAAGTAAAGTGATTACATGTGATATAGCATTGGATATAAGAGCATCCCCATTGTATGCTATACACTTGGACAAAAGCACTGTCATCAGTGTAAAAAAAGCACTTATCAATATGTATCAGATATGAACAAAAAATGGAAAAGCTGTTTGCAAGTCCTTACCAACAGCTATGTTAGAGATAGTAAAGCCCATTCATTAGTTAATTGTATTGCTGATGAGTTCCAAAAGTTAGGAATAAGTCTGTCAAAATGTACTAGTCTAGCAACAGATGGAGCCTCTGTCATGACTGGGAGAAAGCCTGCAGTTGGAGTGCAGATGAGATCAAAGTACTGTCCATTTGTCACTTGAACACATTGTGTAGCTCACAGATTGAATTTAGCCAGTGGTGATTTAATGAAAAAGGATGATTACCTTACCAAATTTCAGACCAAGTTCAATGACCTATACATGTTCATGCTCTTCTGTGAGAACTACAACTGCCTGAGATTCAGCAAATCCTTTATTAACCAACTATTTCTGTAAAGGAGTGTCATTCAATTAGATGGATGGTACTGAGAAATGCAGTTTGTAAGTCTTATGGGGCAGTGTTGACAACATTGAGTAAATTTGCTGCAGAACGACATACCATTGCCAGAAACTTGTACAAGTACTTTAATAACTATGAAACTGCATTGGTCTTAGCATTTATGCTTGATATTTATGATGAATAAGCAGCACTTAGCTGTAAATTTCAGGAACCCACTCTTGTGTTCTCAGAAGTGAGGGCAGAATAGATGGGACAGTTAATAAACTGCAAGATTTGTCATCATCAGATGGCCCCTCACTCTCTGACATGAAGGAAAGAATTGAGATCAATGAAGGCATTGCCAAGTTGAAGTACAATGGCAGTGAAACATTGGAGTACAAAGGTACAATGGATGAAGAATTTGAGAGCATGAGACAAAAGTATGTTGAAAACTGAAAAAGAACATCCAAAATAGGCTTAGAAAGGAGGATAATAATGTATTTACAGACCTGTCTAGGGTCTTAGAACCAGAAACTGTCGGTGAAACTCAAAAGATAAAAGGGTTCAGTATGTAGCCAGTTTAGGCCAGTTCTATGCCTATGAAAAAGAGGTTTGTGGTTATCGCAGGAGATATTGACAATGCAGTTGAAATCAGAACCAAAATACACCCAATGCTGAATGCAGAGAATCTTGAAGATATGTGGCTAAGGTTGGACGGCATGCTTGAGGGAGTATAAGGATTTCAGTACCCAGAAACTATGTAGAAAATAATCTTGCATCATAAGAAGACACTACAAACTTCTCTGTCTTGGCTTCAGTAGCTGTAGTCATGTCAGTCTCTAGTGTGGAATGTGAAAGAAGCGTTAGTGCACAGAACAGACTGAAAGTCAAATATAGGTCTTCCTTGAGCAGTGAGAAACTTAATGTTCTACTCAAATTTTCCACGTTGGGACCAGGAGTGGATCCCTTCTGGTAGTATCAAACCTGTGACCCAGTGGCAAAGAGAAAGGAAAAGGAAGAAAGAAAAAGACATTTTGATGACTACCGGCCTAGGAAAAAAGTCCAAAACCTGTTAAACTATGACAGTGTTGTCTGGATCTTACTGTGTGAACTCCTAGTCATGTATGAGATTAAGAGTCTAGTCTAGATCTTTACGGTGTGAACTGCTAGTAATGTGCGAGATTAAAGTACATTTTGATTATACATTATCATAACATGTTTTGAAGTTCAATGTTGCCAATTTTGACTGTTTGATTAAATGAATTAGTCATATGTTTAAAGTCACAAGTGTTATTTGTTCAACAAGATAAACTAGCTTAATGTGTTTTCAATTGATTAAATTTATAAAAGCTACTAAATTGTAATGTTTAAGAATTCAATACTCAGAGCTAGTAGTTACAATACTAATTAATTTTCCAGTTAAGAATTTTTGGCTGGAAACTAGTGGTTATTTTAAGAATTTCACAAAACCTTTTCCGGAGCACTGAAAACGCTATGCTGCCATGGTGAAACACCTATACAGGTCAGTATGTGTACATGCTACTTACTCCACCTCCATACAGAGAAGTTCAACGAAGGAGAAGTACAGTCCCTCCTCATACAGCATGTGTACATTCAGGCGAGTCCATTCCTTCTGGTCCACCTCAGAGTCACATTCTCCATAAACACCTAAACTATCCAACATTAAAGGTTTTTTCATTGGATACTTTCATACTGACATAATTGGAGCTGTCTGTTTCCTGCTGTATATTGAAATCAAGAGCCCTGGCAGGGTGGGTTAACTTACCAATATGCCAAAACCTAATTTTTATTAACCCTGGTCAGGTGCTACATTTGTAATTTGTAAACAACCAATACATGATACATCATTTTTTATGCAACAAACTTCATGTAAAGGCATTAAGAGGTACTGAACAGGATTCCCAGCCGAAGCTGGCTGATCTATTATAAACCCATTTTGTCTATATGCTTTCATTTTAAAAAAAATACAAGGGCAATTACTCTTGCAATTGTCTGCTGAATGTAACAAGAAGGTGCACAGGTTGCCTTGTTATTAAAAATAAATTTGAGGTTTTTTAAAAAAAGAGGCAGAACTGTTGGAGAAAAAGCCTGAGCAATACTAAGTCCACGTATAGACGGGCAGATGACCTGATTTCAGTATATCATGCTTACAACTTTATTTAGGGGCTTATATTAATTAATGAATGTAAATGTTCATTATGACAAAAAACTGTTTTGAACATATCAGACCATAACATGCCCTTAACTTTTGCTATTACCTTGTACCAGGTAAAGCAGGGACCTGACAGCTTGTATCCTGCGTGCCCTGTCTGCCACCTCCAACTCATTCTGTAGGAACACCACATACTTGCGACGCAACTCCTCACTCAGGGCCCGCCATGAGGTGTATCCTGAACACAAATCAAACATTTGTAATGTTTAGTACATACATTACACAATACTATATAGGATAGTATTAAATATTTTTATGCTGGGTTCCCTATGACAACTTACCTGTGAGTAAGCCCTTCTTCTACAATGATTGGCAGTTAATTTTCAAGGTGGTATCTGCCATTTTATCTATATAAAATATTTTACATGCTATGACAAACCATTTTTGGAGTTAAGAGACTGATGCCTGACCATAAGTATGGTATTGCTAATAGTAAGAAAATTTTTGTACAACTTCAATGGCATGGTAAGGTTAGTCATGAAATACTAAATCTGACTATTTATAATTTTCTTATCTATTTTAGATGCAGGACATTTCAGATAAAAAAAATCAAATGTGACAGTATCCCAGATATTTAAAATCATAGTTTTGCGACCAAAACACTGTTATTCAACACTTTTTTCTAATAAATGAACCATTATAATATTGTTACTTCATCCATGTCCTTGCGGTAATACACATAATAAATGATGCATTAATATACTGCCTAAACAATGCAAGACTTAAATTTTAATTTATCAAATGATTATCTTATACAGACAAAATGTGCATGTTCACTTACACCTCTCCATGACTGAACTGAAGTGAATGACGAAAGTAAAGGCCAATCAAACCTTTAAAGAACACAACAATTACTGGTATAGGATTGGGAAACTTCTTTGAACAAATATTAAAATGTCCTGACTTCCCACTACCTGGATGGAACCAGTACTCAGGTAAAAGCTACCTGGAGGAAAGTGCAGTAAAGGGTCTTGTTCAAGGACTTATGTTTGTGATCAGTTTGACTTTAACCATCTCCTAAACACTTGACTTATCTATTCATGAATTATCAATATGTGTGCTAATTACTACATACCTTCTTTTTTAGTTCCTCTTCA